>JAODKL010000047.1:13570416-13582235 GCA_026780765.1 Petrocephalus schoutedeni
TGTCAATATGGACCAATATCTCTAAGGAATGTTTCCAGTACCTTGTTGAATTTATGCCACGAAGGATTAAGGCAGTTATGAAGGCAAAAGGGGGTCCAACCCGGTACTAGCAAGGTGAACCTAATAAAGTGGCCGGTGAGTGTATATGCTTATAAAAATGTATTATACATGCTAAAATCATTGTTATTTTTAACAAAATGGTCTTGGCTTCAGTGTTTCAAATGGAGATATGAAGCCACATAATTCCTTCCTGATCATCATAAAAAGTGTCACAAAAGCCCTTGTAAAGTAACACCTGAGATGACATATTGCTATGTTTGCACTGCCCAAATAAACAGGCAATATTAACTAAAAAAAAAGGCGAGAATCTTAAGCATGTAAAGAACTTGATTTCCAGCAGGTAGAACAAAAAAGAAAGCATAAACTGTAAAATATGTGTTTAAATCTTTTGCTGTCACACTGTTAGGTGAAGTCCAGCCAAGTTTATTCTCATTTGGTTCAAAGAGATTTGGACAAACATTGAAATATACTCTAAAAGGGAGACAAGTACACAGTAATTACCAGCAGATCTAAGTGAGGGTCCAAAAGGCTGTGAGATTAATTTTTGTATTAGCTTTGTCCATCATGAAGCTGTGATCTTCAAATCAGTTAAAACAAACTTGTTGAAACAAATTAATCCCTTGCAACAGTATAAAGGCGAAGAGGCAACATTAGAAATATTAAAACTTAAGGCGAAGCTAGTTCATGTTTGCCTTTAAGCTTGAATTATAAAGTGCTGAAATGCACCCATACAGTTTTATAAACCATCTGCCATTACTCCTAATCCCCCAAGTGCTCCGTGAAAAATGTCTTCATTCACATTAAATTGCAATGAAAAGTGCTCATTGATTTAGCTGAAAATGCTTTCAAAAGTGTTCCACAAACATTTCTCTTCCCACGAGAAAGTGGCAGCATGTACAAGAAAAATGATTTACCCGGTACAGCCCAAAATACACACCAAATAGCTGCTAGTGTCTGTATTGAGGATTGGAAGTGTTGGATATGGCTTAAAGTACTTTGGACCCCTGACATTTAGCCAAATACCATGTTGGGAAAAAAAAAATCATAGTGTATATACCGTATTCATGCCATAGAATTGTCGTATGGGGATAAGGGTATGTCTGAATTTAGATATTTCATGGTAGATATTCTATATTGTTATCAGACTCTTAGTCTTTGCCTTGTGTCCCTATAAACCATCATTAAACACACCAATAAGTTTGTATTCAAATCAGATTCACTGCCTAGTTTGACGATATAATTGCAGTGTTTTGGCTTTAATCCATACCTGCAATCCTGGAAATCTTTCCATTTTGTTGTAAAAGACGTAGAAAGACTGACCCTTCAGGCCTTCAGCTGACAGTGAGTGCTGGAGGACCCTGGCAAGACGTTACTAATATCAACAGGCAAGACAAAGGAGCTCTTTGGTGGCCAAGAGAACCCTGAAGGGTCAGGAGAATCAGAAGACGAGACAAATAGTTTAGGGAGAATATGGCAATGCACGAGACGCCATGAGAGATAGAAAACAAGGGGAAGGGAACTGGGAGAATGGGAGGATTATGAACCTCCAGACCGAGAGATACTTATCGAGGAATTCACTAAATCACAACCCCAAAGGGTTTCCTTGCCCTGTTCCTTGCAGATCTGTCTTATAGACGACCCATTTTTAGAACAGGAGTTATAGCCCCACTTTCACTTATTTATTTATTTGTTTGTTTGTTTTGGTTCACAAATTTGTTTACCGTTTATCTTTTCTTTCCATCTCACTCCCTTGTCAATCCAAAGAGACATGTTAGCACACATGAAAACGGCAAGTTTGGTCCATGTGTCATTTGGCAGGGCGGCTGATCCAACAATAATGTTTCCCCACTTGTCTCAAAACACTAGCCGGTGGCTAGCCGTAGTGGGAGGCACATAGAATAAATGCGCGCGCTTGGCCATCCTACATCTACAGCCTCATTCAGTCGCACAATCCAAGTAGCTCTTTGAGCCTCATCATAACTTCTATGAGGATGGAATCTAACACAAAAAGGGGACAAAAAGGAACCATTTTGGAAACTATGGTGTACGCTTCCAAGTTTATTGCAGTTAGCTGGTTGCAGTTCCTAAGAACTGAAGACTAAGAGACTGAATCACTTCCACTGTAGGTGGTCTCTGCATTTCGCACTTGGCCTTTCCGAGGTCTGGCACTTATTTTTGGCATGTGAATCCATGTTTTTTTTTTTTTTTATTGTTGCAGGCCAGTGTTTTTTTGAGTTGCATGAATAGTGTCTCTAGTTAGTTCAGACCGTCTTTGTGTATTGATACATGCTGTCTACTAGCTAAATACTAGGCATTACAGAGTACTAGATGTGATTCAAAAAACATGATTTTCATTTTAATGTTACGTGCCCGGTGACTCCGTACTGGATAAGCAGTCAGTAGTTAATGTTGAGTTGATGTTACCTTCACCTTGTAGGGTAGCTCTGTAGTTCTGATTTCATACAATCAAGGAAAAAAACCCATTAGAAACGATAGGGATTTCATTTTTTTCTGGTCAAGTATCATTTTCATTAAAAAATATTCTCTGTTGCCATGCCGATATCTCTCTGTTATGACTTATTTAACTGAAGAACTTGAACAGCACAACGCACTGTGATAAACATTAAACAAACGCCTGCGGGGATTCTGTGTTATTCAGATCCATATCCCCTGTTGCAATTATTTAAGATCACACAGCAAAAGCCAAGTCTTTTGTGTGCTAAGCAGATGTTTATCTAGAGAGGGGTGTTCATGCATTTGTTTATGCAACTGGAAGAAGCCAACTGTAATTTAAGTTAAGTACATTGTCCAGCCATACAGCAATTCCCCTGATGACCTCCTGTTTTTTACTTGTTACTGCAGACTGCCCCTGACCAGGATAAGTAGATGGATGGATGGATGCATGGATGGATGGATACTACATTATCTGCTACCCCAGTTTTTTGTTACTGCACTGTATTTTTCTGTCTTGTGACTGTCTTTAAGATCTATTGGAGATTCATATCATCCTGTCTCTCTCTGAGAACATTTGAAGTGATTCCTCAATGTTAAAACGTAAAGACCTGATCATTCAGCCTCACGGGGAACCTGATGGGAGAGGGGATTTTGAGCGACTTGGGAATGAGCCGTGGGGTTTCACAAAACAGGGTTAACTAGTGTCTCCAAAGATGGTTCTGGTTTTATGTAACCCAGACAGTCTCTGAAAGTTAAGTCCTCTTAGATACTGCCTAAGTGACTGATTTGCAGAAGAATGAAGATGCAAATTGTCTGAAAGCACTGCAGTTCTTGAGCATTCTAGTGTTACTGTCCCACTAAGCATTGGCATATCTAGGATGCATTATCTAAGTAAGCTCTAACATGATTCTTGTCGATCCAGTCAATAGTATTTCTGTGGCAGAAAATACCTTGTTAATGAGAAAGGCTAAACTCATTAAAGCTAAAAGGAAGGAGTGCATTCTTTCTTGAAACGGTTCTGGAGGGAAAAGTGGAACTTACCCAGTACTAGCTAGGTATTCACAATAACGTGGCCACTGAGTGTATGAATCTCATAACTACTTGCACACATTTGGTCATTCATAGTCTTTTGTGTCATGCATTAGAACTTGCTGTGATTTAATATTACTTGACTCTAAAGCATTAAATTCAATTAGGAAAATAGTCTACTGTTTTCTCCTGTCACGAAACCAGAATATCGCCATCTTGTGGTAGAAGCTCTAATCGGAGCACAAACAGATGGACTGTATTACATATCAGCCTAACAATCACAGAAAATTAATGTTTGGCATATTTTGAATATCAGTATTTACTTTGTCTTTAATGGAATGCTCTTGGAATTATCAGAAAATGATTGTTTGGGTTAATGTTGTGTCCTACTCTAGGGGAAATAGCTGTCATGCTGACTTGTTTTGAAATGAAAATAGATTTTAAAATGTTAGAAAAAAAGAGTAAAAGGAAAAGTCTGGTACCCCCTCCCTTCCCTTTAAAGTTTCTGATTTCCTCCACAACGAGTCCAGCTTGACAGAATGTGCCTGAAAATGAGGCTGATTTGCCTTGTGTTATCTTAAGATTAACAACTCCATTTGAACTCATTCCTTATCGGCCCAGCCCAGCCCTTTTTGTGAATGGTAGTCTCTTGGTTTAATTTATAGGTAGGAATGTTATTTTCTTAGTGAAATAACTGACCACAGCTCGGCGGCTACTGCCTATTCAGCTTCCCTGAAAACACTTGTTTGTGGAGGGATGTTTTGAAAAAACGAAGGAAGGCGAGCAGTGGTACAATGCAGGACCCGGCCGGAATTTCCCGAACTCCAGTCTGCACCCCATTCTCCCAGTTCCATAGACAACCCATCTGATTTATTTACCCCTGTCTATCGGCGTGTGTTTATTTAATTTTGTCCATAGAAATCTGCTTTTCCTCCGCATAGCCTGGAATCCTCCAGTGAATGGGGAATGATAGAGTACACCTTCTGGAAACAATTATGTTGTATTAATCTCCACATTCTTTCATCCCGCGATCTTGGCTGATTAAGCCTTTGCTGGTACACAAAGCCACCAGCCCTCGCCCCCTTCCATGCTCCCTTTGCCTTTTATGGCACTGTCAGTGGCTGTCAATATTATTATTTGGGAAGCTGATATTAGTGGTAACTGAAACAAATGCCGGACGAGGAATCTGACGTCTGCCATCCAGCTGAGATCGAATGTTTTTAGTGTTAACTTCTTTATCGGACTCATAGCTCTGATTCTCAGTCATTGGAGTCCTTGGTAAAGGCTTGCTTCAATTGTCAAGTAACATTACGGATATGTAAACATGATCGGCAGAACAAGATGCTTTTAGACTGATGATTCTTAATAATATGCCTTGCTTTAAATTGTATTCTGCATAATCGCAGGTAGACATGGTATTTGATATGTTTGTGTACTATATATATCAAATCGCATGAGACATTAAAGTAACATATGGAGTCGGTAGGCATTCCTAAGCATACTAAAGTATACAGCATGTAGTGAGAAGTGTGCATTTGCATTGTTGTATAGTTATCTCTGCCTCACTTTTATTTCTCTATAGAATCAGCGACCTACACACCCTGAAAAACAAGAAAAGGGAATGTACTCTGTGGTACAAGGCCCGCTGTCTGCAACACATCTTACTTCATAAATATTTTTATTGCATGTATTTTAACCGCATTAGCAATGTATACAGTTTATTTCTCCATGCTTGAGAGGGAAGCAGGGCTTGTACGTAGAAACTCTGGGTCCCCTGTTAAAATGTCCCCCTTGCAATTGTACTTATAATTTTACGTATTCAAGGGCCAAAGTGCCTGGCCCCTGAATCTGCCAGGGTAGCCATGCCCTTCCGATGCCCCTAGAGACACATTTCTGAGAAAAAAAAAAACAAAAATCTTAAAGCACTAATGTATTATGGGTAATATCAAAGACCATTTGGATCTTTATCTTGATTGGTCCATGCAATACCTCGTTAAACTCACTACCAATGTAATACTAGCTTCTATGCAGCACAGATTGGTTAGACCGCAGATGAGGAGGATTAAATATACGGTGCAAGGGGAACATGTGGCCACAGAGAGTATATGTGGATGCTCAGAGAATGAGGGTATAATTTTACTAAATTTCCTTAAAGGCAGGGACAATTAAATGGAAATTAAAAATTACACACCTATGACTTTTTCAATGGCTCCATCCAGAAATCTCACTCAGCCTCTGCTATACCGGACGGGGAAATTTGCAAAATGCTTTGGATTAAAGTACCTGCTAAGCAATTTGGTCATTGCGTTAGTTAACTTTGGTAGTACTTTCTTCTGAGGTGAGGCCTGTAGTGGCACTTCCTGCCGGGGGATGCACGGAGCACGTCTGCGTGGCGGTAATCAGCCCCGCGTCGCTGGCCTGCCTTTCCTCGCCAGCCTTGCTTCACATTTACCAGGGCATCTCAGACACGTGCGCGTGTAGACGCAGCCCTGTGATCAGTACTTAGAAGCTCTGCCACTTCTCTCCAGTTCCAGACTGAAAGGCCTTTTTGTTGTTTTCAAATTTTTTTCCCTTTTATACTTTTCCTGGCCAAACAGAAGTCACATTGTACCCCCTTCTCCCTTGTCTGGATCAGGCACTTTGTACCTGGGGAAAGGCACCGTCCTCATCTTATAGCTGAATGCCCTTCCTCAGCGTTGGCAGCAAAGAGTCTGGGTACCGCCCCTGTCAGGGGGATGTGGCTCCGGGCTTGGCATTGATATCCTCTACGTCCACGTTCACCTGGACAGCATCCAGTACATGCCAGGAGGGGAATTTCTTTCTGAAATTCATATCAATTTCAGCAGCTGCCCCCCCTCCCCGTCCCCAAGACCACCAGCACGAGCCCCATTCTGCCCAAATGCCAGACATTCCTATTGAAGGTTACAGCAGATGAAGGTGGGGTGAGATCCTCCACATAAAGCCGGCTATTTAAACCAGGCCAGCGACAGAGCTGCCAGGGATGAGAGGAGACTGCCGGAGCTGCCTGGTATGGAGACCCTGTCCTCACATGACCCCTGACCTTCCCAAAGCTCCCGTCTCCAGTCTTCGTAACAATAGGCAGTGGAATTATTATGAAATGATTCTCCCTGTTTTTATTTTTTCCATAATTAGTTTCACATTGTGCTGACATCTTTATTCATTTATGGAAATCACTGACAATAACTGTTTTTCTTTTTTTTTCCCCCCAGATTCTGTGTATTTTTATTCAGCATCTGGGCAAGTTTTAATGAACACAGAACTGAAAGCTGAACGAATTTGCATCCTCAAAAAAATAAATAAGAATATCAGCCTGAAATGTGCAAGTCAGCGTAGATGATAGAGTGGGAAGAGGCACATAGCTGTTCTGCAGAGAAACAATAAAACGACAAAGGGTGCATAGCGCCCCTAGTGGAGTACTATAGTGACATGCCATCTCACAGTGGCACCCTTGTTAGTTTGCAGCTGACATACAAAGGCACTCGCTGGAAATCCAACAGTCTCGGTATGACTGTTTAAGTACCTGGGCGTGGGGTCAGAGCCTATTTTCAGCAACAGACAAAAAATTATAAAAAAAGACCCCAAAGTGTGATGTCAGAGTATAGAGTTCCCTTTATTAAACATCCCTGTTTGCGGTTGTTTTCGATCATGGAACACAAGAGCAGAACAGACGTATGAGTGAGCGAATTTCCAAGGTGTGTCAATAGAAAAGGTCCTACCCTGTGGCTAAAGTTAGCAAGAGACTAGGGGCCCCTTACCCTCCACACACCCCCTCCACCCCCAAGTGACGCCTTTTAAACAAAGTCATTACTGGCCGAATGGAACTACCATGACATCCGGTTACTAAGAAATGTACCTGGCAAAACACACAGGCACAAGGCCCCCATTGATGACATCATCACCAAAGGCCTAGCAAACTCTTTCTTGTAAATGTCTAAATGACATCCATTCAGTGCAGCCCTTCAGTTATTGCGTATTGGTGGGGCTGACTTCACTGGATATTTATTTTAAGTCATTACGGATTCTAGAAATAGGTACTTGATGTGGCTTATGAAATGGACAAGATTGGGATTTTGATGTTCCACACTTTTTTTCATATATTAAACACAAACATCTGGCGTGAACCAGGCTACATTTTGTTCTTTGCATGTTGTTTAAGATCAGATAAATATGTGAGCCACAAATTCCAGTCTGCACCAGTGTGTCCTTAAATATCTCCATTGTTTGAACTATTACTCATATCCAGATTTCTTAATATGTGACATTTTTGTTATTCTGATTTCAATTATGTACTAAACTGTCCTATATGGGGATGTAGTTTGGATGTTTAAAGTGATTCCAATTATGTTATGCATTAGTAGCACATAATAGGAACGTAATATTTTGGCCATCCTCCAACTAATAGTTGCTGTTGCTTATTCCGGGTAAACAAACATCTAAAAAGTCCTTATTTTGCTAGTAATGCCCTACCCAAGACCTAATTATGACCAGACAATATTGAATTAAAATCATATGCTGGTGAAATTTTGGTCTGGTTTTCTTTACATTTTAAAATGTTCTGACCATTCTCATGCAGGCAGTTTCATCAGCAGGAAGCATACATTTAAAAAGGTATTTAAAAAAATGCACCAGTTGAACACTTGAACAAATCGTGCTTTTTGCAGACCCAATTGTGGCTGTTACACCAGCATGCCATTCTGGAAAAACTGTGCTCTTGAACGACTGGAGGCAGACTGGAGTAAGATGCCACATTTAATCAGTAATAGAGGATAATCATTAGAAGTCTACCCGGAGCCTTTTCATTTGAAGTTAAATATTACTTGCTATGGAAAAGTAAAAAATAAAATAAAATTACTATAATTTGGTAATAAAGTGCTAAAAATAGAAAAGCTGAACTTAATCTGTTACGCTGAGCAGTACAAAGCTCACTACACTAAGAAGCTTGACAGTAAAACTTGTGTCTTACTTTGTGTTCTCTCCCTGCTCTCTCTGTCCCTCGCTCCCTTCCCCTTGGTCTGCATTTCTAACCCTGGCTGGCAATTTACCGCCGCACTATCAGATGGCTCCGTCTGCCAGTTCCCGTTCCCAGTAGATCCGGCAGTAAAAAGCGGCCCTTTTTCCTGTCACTGGTCCAGTGCGCCGCTGCTCCATGGTCCATTTCCAGACCACAGCGACATGCGAACGCCGGTGCGGTCAGGCCCCCCGCATACCTCTGGCCCCCCCAACCCTCAGAGCGCAAATTAGTGGCTGGCGATACGTGAGCGATAGGGACGCAACGCAAGCGAAGAGGGCCGCTCAAGGAGTACGGCGGAGAACATGCTTTGTGCTCAATGACCTGCTTTGTCAGAAATGTAGCCAGTCTGCTTGGTCGAAGCCCTGGGGAGAGCTTGGATTTTCAGGCGGGCCGGTGGTGAGAAAAGGGGTTGTGTTCTGGTTATCAGATGTAGGCTTTTTAAATTTTTATGAAGTAAATATCACCTGATCTAAGAGGCCGTCCCTCATAAATGGCGGCGATGTCTGTGTTGATGCGGAACACTGCGGTCACACAGTCGAGGTCCTCAGGTAAGACTAGGACAACTAGCTTAACGATAAAAAAAACTTAAAAACTAGCTTAACAATAAAAAAGAGCTTAAGCAGCAAGCAACATGGCTTTATACTGTACCATGCTCATTTAAGTAATGGCAACAAAATGCAGGTCTCACAAAACATTACCCTTTCTACTAGGGCTTGGAGTCAAACACACTGACAATTTGACACGGAGCATTTAACGCTACATTGTTGGACAATGTTGAGAAATGCACTGTCAGTGTAATGAGTCAACAAATGAGAAGTGTGACCGGATGCCCGGCAATATTCCCAGGCCCGCAATCGGCATGAGTCCTCCAGCTAGCCGCTGATAATCAGCCTTGTGTTACCGGGGGATCCCACAAAGATTCCTCTTCCTCTGGGTCTGATGCACAACAGGCATTGTTTACCAAGCATATGAAACTGTCTTGGTGCTTTTTTTATGGCCTGCCAAGCAAATACTGCTGCTGGCTTTAAAACGGACGCGCGTGTCATCACCTCAGTCTAGTGATGAAATTCCCAAGTGAAATTTATATTTAGCACCCTTAGTGTGTTACCTATCTATCTATCTATCTATCTATCTATCTGTCTATCTATCTATCTATCTATCTATCTATCTATCATCTATCTATCTTAATCCGTGATGTAATAGGTGGCTGGAAAAGTGTACTGAAGAATGCTTCCTTCCTGAGTATCTGTCCGCATGTGGTGTGGTGCGTGTGTGTATGTGCATGTGTGTCTCTCGCTATCTGTCTGTGTGTTACTCTGTACATGTGTGTGTCTGTGTCTGTCTGTCTTTCTGTCTGTGTCTGAATGTGCTCTCTGAGACTATTAAGAAATTGCCTGAATTGGAATGTACAGGAAAGTTAAATCGGGGAGATTTTTACGGTGCCAGTGCATCCAGATGGTGGGAAAGGTTTCTTTGTGTGCATGCTCACAGGCGTGTGCTTATGCTCGCACGAGCACGTGGGTGTGTGTGTGTGTGTGTCTTTGAATGTGTTTGTATTTGTTTGCAGAGTGTTTGTGTTTGAGGTGGAAACTCTCTCCTTATTCGCTCATTCAGCGCTGCCTGCATTTGCTTTTTGTATTAAAGCTGCCTAAGGAGCAGTGCTGTCTGGGAGCTTGCTCTCTCTCCCAGAAAGGCAGCGTCACTGAAAGGAGAAGCAGGCACAGGGGACTCTGCATCTTCAAGGTGCCTGTTAAAGCCTGGGCGAGAGGACCTTCCTCTCTCACTGAGCCTGGAGCCAGCCGCAGCACCTTGCCTCTGAAACTCACCCTGGACACTCTCTTACTCCCTCTCGCTCCCTGCCTTGCTCGGCTCTTTTCTCTCTCTCTCCACTTTCTCCCTCCTACTTTAACCCATGAGCAAGTGTGAGCACAGTGATTCTGAAGGTGCTTCACAAATCAACTTGTAGTCAGCCTAGAGGACAACACTTAAAACAGTTTTTTTTCCTCCTTGCAAAAAGCACATGGACTAAGTTTTCACCAGAGGGAGAGACAAAAACAAAACAAAACTGAAAAAAAAAAATCTCCCACCTGCAGTCCTAAAAAACGTTTCATTTTTCTCCTGCATCTGTGTGATATTTTATTTCTTTTAAATTGCAGGACATTGCCCGTTTTAGTGTTTTTCCCTCCATCTCCTTAATTCCTGAAGTTTGAAGGAAAAAACTGAAGAAACCCGCCTGAACCTCCACTGATACACCAAGAAATATTTCTCACTTTTCTTCAGACGGTAGAGAAAGGTAAGAATTTACCTCTGCTATCATTTTAGAGATTTGTTTTAGCTCCATTCATATATTTGTTACATTTTTCCTAATATCACATGTTGCTCTAAGCTAATGCCAAATGCATCAGACAAAAAGTGAAAGAAAAAACAGATGCCTTTATTTGTTAGTCATGGGACCTGCATAATTCTCACTGGTACGGTAATTCTAGGCGGGGAATAACTCTGAGGCGATTAAAAACAAAATGCAGCCATTTATAACAATGCTTTCTCTTGTCAGTCTTTTTTTCATTCTTTTAAACTCCTGGAGTTGTGTCTGGGAGACAGAGAGAGTTTCTGCCAGGAGATGGCATTGATTATGTTTCTGGAGCGCTCATTTTCATCTGTTTTTCGATTCGAAACAAAACTTTCAGTTGACTGGGAGCGAGGTTTTCGCATGTGGCGCGGTGCGGTGTGGAATCGGAGCGTGCTCGGTGCATCTCGGGGGGGGCGGAGAGGGGGGCGCTGCCTCGGTTTGGGCTGCAGGTCTGCTACCAGACAAGGGGCGCAGCTGCCATCTGGAGCAATGACTGACAGGCGTCCCCGGGGGCTTGGTCATGCCAGCCGCCCGCTCAGAGCGTAGATCAGTGCTCAGTAGCATAATTCAGGCTCAGCACCCTTCCACCACCAGGCCTCACAGGTGCTGCCACCACAGCATACACATATCATTAGACATACTTGTGCCGTGCTGTCATGCACCGAGGATTTCTTTCTCCTCCACCTGTCCGGATCCACCTTCCCCTCCGTTACCTGGAGCTGTGACATTATCATTTGGTTGCAGGGTGTTTTATGTCTGTGACTAGCTCTGCCACAAACACCCCCACTGCCAGGATCCCTCATCTATATTTCATCTTCGCACCTTGAATTTTTCTCCCCCTGTCCAAACACTGCTGGCAATATAGCCTCCCCCCCCCCCCCCCCCCCCCTCCCC
>JAODKL010000047.1:13583720-13630574 GCA_026780765.1 Petrocephalus schoutedeni
GAGAACATGCAAACTCCACACACATGGAACTGGGCCGGATTCGAACCCCGGTCCCAGAGGTGTGAGGCGACAGTGCTCTGAGGCCCCACCATCCTTTTAAATTAAACTGAAAGTCTGAGAGTCAAAGCAAAGGTTTACAAATAAGGATCTTCTTATGGTCAGTTTAACATGCCTGGCTGCATTATTCACTGCTTGGACCAAAGTCCATCTTGAAACTGTGGATTGCTGAGTCTACATTCACAGAACACTTTTGAAGATTGTTGGATTCTGTCCAGCCTGAGTGGGCATAGGCTTTGAGCTCTGGGAGGAAGGCATATCAATTTGAATTCTGTGCTAAACTTACAGCTATTTCCGACTTCAAACCTTTTTTCTTCCAAAGGAATTGTATGCTAGAGCATATATGGATGTGACCTTTTTATTTTTCAGAAGATAAAACTATTGTGCCGTAGAGAGCTTAATGCAAATCTCGATATTCATGGCTTAAGGCTGTTTTAAATCTGAAACACTTGCTCAATTGGTCTATGCCCATGTCTGTTTAGAACCTGGAAGCTTATAGCAAACATTGCTGGTAATGTAGACAATACAGTACTACCAAAGATGATCCTTTACTCAGTCTGCACTTCCTTTTGTGGTTTAGCAGCTGAGCCTGTTGAAAATCAGTGTTAACCTGCAGCTAAATACAGAGATATCTGCCAGCACGTTAAAAGTAAAAGGTTACTGGCCGGGTTCATTTGCACTTCAAAGAAAAACACAAGGTGTCTGAGGTGTTATTGTGTGCTTGTGATGATTCGAGGCTTTGCCTGGGTGTTGCTCTTAATTGGTTTGGTGTTCGCCCAGTCGCAGTTGTGAAATCCAGTGACTTCCCGTCACTCTCCTTTTCATGCCAAACCGCAGTGCAGGGACACATCTGTGGCAATGAACACCGCTCTTGTCGCATTACAGCGCTGTTTGAAGCATGTATGGGCTGGAGTTCTCAGGCTCATACTGTTACAGCCACAAGAGGGCAGTATTTCTAATGCTCTCCTACAGTTTTATGCACAGGTACCTAGAAGGTGTATTGGAGGCGGCTTCACAACAGTGATACGGCTGATATGCAGACAGTTAATATTTATGAAAACATATTGCATTGACTCATAACTTAAGGTTACCAGGATGGAAAGTAGCTAATAAATCTATGAAATTTTATGCAGAGCTATTTTCAGACCAGTGCAAACACTGTCCAGTGTGTCCAGTGGAAGTAAGATACTGTTTTGATTGCACTGCTGAATGATTTTTCTTGCAGAGAAAGCACTTTCTGCATATTTATTCAGAACACGAAGATGTTGGTCTTAGAGCTAATTACATTTTGATTACCGACTTTTTTGGCTGTCTTTTCTTGTTAGTGAAATGTTTAAAATGATTATTTTAACATCTCAGAAGTAATTTACAGAGATATGCACGTCATGTTGCCCGTAATCTCCTACCGTCTTGCACTGAAGACGAAACGCCGAATCCAGCTTGCTGTGGGCCTTTGTAACGGGTACATTTGGTGCACAGATGAAACAGGAAATTAAGTGGAATGACTCCCATTACCAAGGAAACACAAATGCCCCAGCGACTTACCTTCCAAACGCGATACGGTCTGACTCTTTACCCGGGGGGGGGGGGGGGGCTTTGTTCCTTTCTCCACACGGGGAGCTTGTGCTTGTCTATATGTGTGTTGGCGGCAAAGCAAGAATCCTGCCAGAATTCTGACAGAGAAAAGTAATTGCATGGCGGGCGAGGCTGAGTGCGCGCTGCGGCACAGGGGAAGGGCGGCCCGGGGTGGTGCCGCTCGCCGGCTCTCCATAGCTTAAGGTTCATTTTCATCAAATGCCAGCACGACCGTCCCAAATGCTCAAAAAACCTTGTGGCTGCATTGTTGGGCAGAGGGAGGCAGGATTGTGGACTGAGGGGGTGAAACTGAGAGAAAGGTGAAGACTCTGAGTATTAGAGGCAGGGTTAAAGCCCGGTTCCGAGTCGATGGGCAGAGGGTGTTGCGAGCAGCCCGGTTCCGAGTCGATGGGCAGAGGGTGTTGCGAGCAGCCCGGTTCCGAGTCGATGGGCAGAGGGTGTTGCGAGCAGTCCGGTTCCGAGTCGATGGGCAGAGGGTGTTGCGAGCAGCCTGGTTCCAAGTCGATGGGCAGAGGGTGTTGCGAGAGCCGTTGGCATTGGGCTTGACGTAGGACGCAGGCGTCTGGAAAGGAGTGCGATGAGGTTGAGAAGATGGCAGAAATCACGGAACACTGCAGTCCAGTCCAGTCCGACTGCAGCTTACCTGCCTGTATATTTATGCTGATTATTCATTTGATGCCTATGGAGATGTCTGTTCTGCTCTTAAAAGGCTTTCCTGTGTCAGCCTACAAATCCTTCTCTGCTTGGAGTGAAGTGCCCTGGTGCAACGAGTGTCCCTCAACTGCTCTTCAGACGCAACTCCGCAGCTTCACGCAAGCCAAAGTCAGTCGCTCCAAGTGCTGAAGGCAGGCATGTTCCGGAGATGGAGAGCCCACTCCGGAGAAGTGTTTGTATGGTGCTGGGAGGAAGTGACCTCTGAGTGTAGAGAGGAAGCTCTCCCCTAAGATGAGTTCGTCAGCCGTGATTTATGGCTCTGTTTATGGAAGTATGATGTGCCTGCACTCGGTGGGCCTTTGTGAAAGCAGGCACGTGAACACGGAGCTAACACATGTACAGGAACCGGGTGAGCTTCGGCAGGGCAGCGGCATGAGGCAAAAACCACATGACCAGTGCTCACCCTGTGGGGGGAATATCACACAGCGTGCTGGAGGAGACACTCATAAAGCTAACATATGCATCTCCCTCATCTTTCTGCCTCGTCTCCCCCTCCTTCGCTCCCTCGGAGTCTCCCTCCCACCCCGTTGGACACTTGAGTGTTTTTCCGTTCCACTGGAGACTCTTGGAGAGACGGGGGCGCTTGGCAGCCGCCTGTTATTATTTTTCCTTTCGCTCACCATTGGGTCTGTCATCGCCGTGGCTCTTAAACATCTCAATGGCGAGACTCTAAAGGCTTCCTTATCGCCAGAAGGCTGCTGGGGGGCCCCACTGTGTGGGTGATGTGTCAGCCGGGCCCCCCACCCTCCGTGTGCATCACCCCAGCAGAGCTGGTGGCAGACTGCAGTGGTAGACAGCCCTGGGTCGGGGTGGGGCTGTGGCCACAGATCCAGGATCAGCGGCTCTCTGATATCACGCTGCTTATTGGAACCATTCTGGTAAATGGACCAGAACCATCAGTCACATGTGTGGAAGTTGATGCTGTATATAAACATTCACATTTATTTATTTAGTGAGTGCTTTTGTCCAAACAAGTGAGAGAGCAGGATCAGCCAGTCTCTGGAGAAGTTGAGGATTATACATCTCGCTGAAGGGCCCAACAGTGAAAAAAGTCCTACTATGGCATTCGGTCTGGTGACCTTCCGATCACAGGCACAGAGCAGTAACCCACAAATCCGCACACTGTCCATGGCTGCCTGTATCATGTGCACATGTAGCGGGTTGATCAGGCAGGTTGATCCGCTGGCACAGATACTGAGCTCCCTGGAGAGCAGACTCCTCTTTAGTCTTATATTTTCTTTTTTTTTCCTAGCATTTACTATCATAAGGACCAAGTCCACCAAGTCTAATCTTCCGTGTTTAAAGGGTGCCAGTGATGACAAAATTGTAAAGCTATGAACTCCAATTGCCTTTCACCCGCCCATCCCTAAATATTTATTTTAAGAGCCATGTTTGTGATAACACATGTTAACATATTGCACCCTGAGCTGATGTCTTGGTGGTACATTTCTTGCAGTGTCTGACCAGTTGTCTCCCCGGAAGAGTTGTTCAGTTCATGAACTTCACTCTTGTAAGATAAAGTGGAACACCGGCTTGAGTATGGATTGAGTGGGAATAAATCCAGTGAAGCGTGGTGTTTGTGGAAAACAGGAAAGACAGTCAGGCAGCGAGGCAGGAGTCGCAGGACGATCACAAAGGCCTGCATGGATGTAATGCTGAGGGTTTTCTTGCGAATTGGAGTGGCCCAAGCTTTAATGTGGGATGCACAGTTTGCAGTATGTGGTTCTGTGGGGCCTGTCGGTTAGCACGGGGCTTTGTGTGTGGTGTGGCTAGGATGGCCACAGGGGAGAGAGGCATTGTTAGCCAATTTCCTGCTAAGAATATGAATATATCTGCCTCATGTAGCAGATGTATAACGGGACATGATAGCCGGATGGAGAGACATTACTGCTTGGTTTACTTTTATTTGCCTGTTCAAGAACAACCAAGTGAAACAAGGCAGTCATTTTGGCTTCAGGGTGGTGTTAGCTGGGGTGGGGAGGGTGAGTTTATTTGTTTAATCTTTCCTTCTCCCCTCCCTTCTTGTTCAATGCCTGGCGCTGAAATCCAATGAGCAGATCCAAGACTGGATCAGAAAAACACCAAGTACCTCTTCAGGTCAGGTCCTTTGTGTGGAATGTAAATGAGCTTTTTTGTAACAATAGATACTACAAATGCCAAGTTTTATGTTGTTCCTTATTTAAAGTCTTTGGATTACTGTCCGCAGGTGAGGAGTACGCATAAACATTACCTGGTGTTTTAGTCTGCGTGTGAGTCGCTTATGCAGATGTTTGGGATGGAGGGGATTTGGGGGGGTTGGGTGCCCTTGATTTTTGTAGTGCTGCTGCACAACCCCCTATTCCCGCACCCCTGACTTCCTCCTGAGCTGAAACTGCGTTCACACGTATCCCCGTGTGAGTGTCCTGCAGACGCCAGAGGAGTCTGGAAGCTGGAATGAAATGCTTACTGCGGAGGAAACGCTTTCAAATCCAGTGTAATACATCTGTCTGGGTGCCTCCAAAATAGAGAAGAATAATGGTCAGCCGTTTGATTCTCCTCTCCTCCCTCTTTCCCATCCTCTACCCCCACTTTTCCGGTGCTTGCTCTCGGCCAACTCTTTGTGTTTTGAACCTCGCCTGGCCTGCTAAAATGGCCTTTGTTTTGTCTGAAAGATGTCTGTGATGTTCCCAACGAGACAGTGTAGCATGGGATCCATGTCATGGTGTTAAAATCCAAACCCAGAATAAGCTCCACCTAGTCTGGGGGTCACGGCATTATACAAATGCAGTCAGTTCCTGAATGTCTGTCACAGCAAAGGCCTGGCTTTCTCCCTCTCCATGCCCTTAATCCAGGATTTTTGCAGTCACTTCAAATCTATGCTGTTGCTGTAATTTTGAACAAAGGAACAGTTTTTAGATATTATCAGTCCAGTATTCTTTAAAACTGACAGCCAACGTGAGGATGGAATTTCCGTACATAAGCACATTATCACTTGCATCTCCTCGGAGAAGAACTTTGTAAAGGTTGTACATATTACCTTTATTTATGTGTGGTGCAAGCTTTTTATTGTGCTTTCAACTCATATTTATATGACTTTGCTTAAAGGTTTTGGTTATTGCTAAACTGAGGTAGATTGTTAGTGTAGAGAGCAAATGTGAAATTTCATGTGTGCATGAAGCATATGCATAATTATATCAATTTTCAGCATTTAATGCATAGACTTTGGTTTCCTGCATTGGTGCAGACTAAGGTGCCTATCTATTGAAGCTTTTTAAAAGTGGGGGGGTTCTAGGATGGGGAAGTAAAACTTCCCTTGAGTTTACCACAGTCAATTTATAATATAATTATAGTCATGGCTCATTATATATAACTTCCTGCATTTCTACATTTTATTTACATCTACACTATGCAAATAAAAGGAGTCTCTCTTGCCCCGCCTTTTCATTTTGTGCATCCTAAAATTGCATGACAAAAAGAGAATGATTTCTTCAAGACACAGCTCTATGATAGGAACATTTGATGCTGCACAAGACAGACTGAAAAAAAAGAAAAACACGGCGGTACTTGCTTAACGTATACGATAGCTAGTTGCTATAATGTTAAATGCAATGCCATTGGCTAGCAAGGGCTCACAGGGATAATTCACTTCATCTAGCTCTCGTCTTACATTATGGAGGAAATGCTGATGTTACAACATTGTGAATTGTTAAAGTACCTTGATTATTTTTACTAATTGTGAGAATTTTCTCTACTATTCATGGGGGGTTAATTTTCTACCCTGTTCCTGAAAAGTACCTGGAAAATTGTAGTTAAGTAGCAAATCCCACGGCAAGCTACAACTGCTGGCAACACATGAAATTCTTGATAAGTGTACCACCTCCTGGTCTTAATTACAGAATAAGGGCCTCACAATGTCATTTTGGCCAGCTAGCATCATCATCATTGCCTAAATGAATGTATTGGGGTTTGTTTACAAGTTTTGCAGTGCCCCCACCCCTCACCTAACACTGCTGGATTTCAAGCATCTCCACACCTCGGAAGTGTTTGGTTTAACATTATTACAAGGCACGTGCAGAAGGTTTGGGGTGTGTGCCAACACCCAAAATCCACCCGCCATGTGCAGCAGCTCATTAGCACTGTCGCCCTGTGTAGCGTCCGGGTAGGTGCAGTGAGCTTTTGGGTACTGGTCTCTGGACAGCACAAAATGGCTAAGTCAGGCCAACAGATATTGATCAATATAAGGAAAGTAGAAAACCAGCGAAGGGCAGAATATCCCACAATACTGAATAACCCACATTGTATTGCACACTCTCTTATAATTAAATCAATTCAGTATCGCCCTTAAAGTAAACATGAAATCAAGGAATGTTCATGGAACGGAAATTTCAGAAATTACACTGCTCCAGACATCCAGCCAAAGACTAATCTCGTCTGGATGGATTAATGGAATGTGGTGACTCTCAATGTCAGTCACTGCTTATTCAAAACTATTTCAGCCCTTATTTTTTCTGTTAAAGAAAAAAAAATGATTGAAGTCTTCCTTTGGTCAGCAAACACGGTGGTTTATTAGTCCAATATTTGAGTCAATTACTAGTGTCCTTCATATGGCTTACAGATGCTAACACAAGCTATTTTATTCTTTCTCTTTCCTCTAATATATCTCATAAAAATGCCGCTCTGTTGTTCTGACCATAATGCGAAGCAGAACCTTACTGCAGAGTGACTTCTCCACCTGCCAATTTTTAATGGGGTTTTTATCAGCCTAAGAACAAAACGGCGCAAAAAATCTCCAGCGGTGCTTCCAGCAAGAGGCACTGGGAGCCAGGCTTTGTTTTCAAAACTGTCATGATATTCATCTACCAGGGGTGCTGGAAGGTCATTATCTTCTGGGAACAGGACAGCTTTGATCCAGCAGTGGTTTGAAATGGCATCAGCGGAAACATGCCGGCTGTTACTGTCGTTGGCTTGTGACACCATCAAGAGGATGTTCTTAGACTTTTAGTTTCCGCTGTCAGTTTATGCTTGATCCATTCAACGCACTCCTTACAGTTGAGGCAGAAATGTGGTTAGTCTGATTACTAGAGGCCTCATCACTTCCTTCTACAATTCAGTCTGCCAGGAAGCTGCGAATTTACTGGATTTCCTCACCTGCCGCACTGGAATGAAGTCATAGTTCCAAACAGTGTCCTGATATTGGTATTGTGTAAGGAGACATTGTGGCTTCAGGGTTTATTTAGGGCTACTGTGACACTCCCATGGTGGCGTACAGAATGGGTGTCAGTCAAGACACTGGGTGGCCGCAGAATCTTTAGATGTTGAATTTGCAAACAGCGTATGTTCGGTAGTTATAAGATCAACTTTATAAGCTGCTTACAATTAGCATTTACATGTGAGTCACTGACCTTAAAAATGTGGATAAAATTAAGTCCCTTTCCCTTAGGGACTGCAGCAGAGACTCACACAGATCTATATCACTGTGTTCCAACACTTGTTCTACGCCATGTGAGGAATATGCCACACCCAACTGGGCACAATGACAGCCATGCCACTATCCATCCTTGGGAGCACCACGTCACATCCCTGTCCGGGATTGAATTCAGTCCTTTCCATTTATCATTTGAACGTTGTTAAATTGATGACAAACCTTCACTGTGGGCAGCTGCTCTGTGGTTCAAAGTGACCTGTAACATAAAACAGTTTCGTACCCCCCAGGGACAACAGCAGCGCGATTGTGTCCCCCGTACCAGCACGAAACACTGCCTCTTTCAGCTAGGCTGGCAGCTCTCTCCCTCTAGGATGAAAATCAGAGCTCTCTTCTCAAGACAAATTTTTAGCCTTTTTTTTTTTTTTTATCCCAGAACGGTTCTTTTTTGTTCAGTGAATCAGTCACTTGACTGTATTAGAGTAAGTACATGCCAGCACAATGTAAATATGGGCTGGGGTGGGAACTTGGGAGACTGGCAGATAGCCAGAGAGGAAAGGCCAGGTCAGGACAGAGACATGACCCAACGCTCACCCCAGCACGGGCGTATACTCTCCGAGATGGTATTCCATGCCCTTCAGGCCCTGCCACTCGCTACCGAGATCTCCTATCTTCCAGTATTTCTTTCCTTAGCATTCTACTATTGTTCTTCTTTAGCGTGTTCCATTTGTGTGCACTCTGTACGTGTTCATGTGTTTGCACCACTTTCACTTGTTTGCATAATGTGCGTAAGTATTGTGTTATGTGCGTAAGTATTGTGTTATGTGTGTCATCACGCATATGTGCGTTTCTCTGTGCTCTACTTGCCTTGCTGCTTTATTCACAAGAATTTCCCCTGAGATCAGTAACAAAGTTTATCTTAATATTAATCTTAGCCTTGTATACGGTATGTATGATTCAATCCCATTTTCAGGCGACAACTAAATTGCCCAGGAGCTAAAGTATGCAACATTGGTTGCCTGTTGCTGTTAATCCGTCTAAATTACAACACGGTTATAAGAGGATTTGAACTACAAGGATTATTGTTCAGACAGGACCATGCCGACTTCCTACATCCCAGAATCCTTAGCAAAGCATTTATACGCATTATTTGGGAAGACTGTGTGCTTCATGGTGACCTGTATCACAAG
The DNA here is from genome assembly GCA_026780765.1 of Petrocephalus schoutedeni. Lineage (NCBI taxonomy): Eukaryota > Metazoa > Chordata > Actinopteri > Osteoglossiformes > Mormyridae > Petrocephalus > Petrocephalus schoutedeni. Next base: position 13,592,679 of record JAODKL010000047.1, read on the forward strand.
AGCAGGAATTTGAAATGCCCCAGATGTTTTGTTTGATGCTAAAATTGCATTAAATATCTATCTTGCATGCAACTAAAAGTAATATTTATGCTAAACCAGAAGGAGTACCCCTCTGAACTTCTGAAGGTTTGATGGACTCCATATGTTATTGGAGTTGATGTGGGCAGTTTGGCAGAAACAGCTGGTTAATTTGCTCTCCTATCTGCCAATGTAATGTTACTTGATTGGAGACGTTTAAAAGAATACTATGTGCAGTATGTAGATGCAATATAAACAGAGAATAAATGTCCCTCCCGTATGTCTGGATCCTGACTGGTGGATGACCTTTATTCCTCAGACATGAGTCACACGGCTCCCTACCATCAGTAAGCACTAAGCTTACAACAGAGTCCATTTGGGCTTAGAGTTCCAGATTTTCAGCATAAATATTTCTGATATTGCATATTTAAAAACAATTGATGTTTGGCTGTCCAGTCTAGACAATGAATGAATTAAAAAATGAATTAAGATTGTTCCATCAACATCTCCTAGCTTGGCTTTCAAAACTTACAGGAGTTCATTAACTGGTGTTTAACCTAACACAAAGTATTCCATTTGTTATATTGGTCCTTGTACATTTTTCCCGCCAAGTATTTTTATTTCCCGTCCAGTGTTCACTCAAGACTCCTTAAATATGGTCTCCAGAATCCTATAGGTTTTTTTTTCCCAGTGCAAACTGATCCTGGCCCCCAGAATAAGGGAGGCTCCGGACTAATATTATTTGTTACTGGAAGTAAAACCACACAGCAGTGAATGGGAACAAGTTGGACTTCAGAGTGATGGTATTATGCAGTCCAGAGTGATTTTATAACTGCAACAGGCAATTGAGTTCAAACAAAGCAGTTAGGTAAAGGTTAATACACAACAAGCTGTGCATTATTCTTTTTTAATATGCCACTGTGGAGGTGAAGAACCACCTGACACACAAGGCATTTATTGGTAGAACATCTTTCTTTCGCCACTGATTAAACGCTTAATTTCTATTTATTTTGTATTGTGTTCTGCATCTGGAATTTTAAGCAACGTTACAATCAAAGATTATAAGACTGGCATCGATTTATTACTGTGATTCACCTGACTAGCACTATGTTTGCGGTTACAGAAAATGAATTCAAGACTCTTCTGACCAATCGGATTCAAGAATTCAGCTGTGCCGTGGTATAATAGGTGTATACTTATTGCAAGGTTTATTTGTGGAGGAATGCGGAGCCGGATGGCTGACCTAATAGCTATGCTAATCTGCTTCTTGTGATTGTTTGTCCTCTTTCACTGCTGTCAATAGCATTATTCAGCAAAAACCTACTGAGTAGTGAGACAAAGTGCCAGCGCCTGGTCCCACTGCCCAAATAATTTCCGATCTTTGCTGAAACAATACCGTGCTACGCCCTTTCTTACTGCGCTCTCTGAGTGTGTGGGGGGCTGGGCTTGGCGTGTTTCTCAGCTATGCGCCTCCGCCATCGTTAACGGTGACTCGCATGGGTGACAGAAATCCCATTAGTCTATATTTCCAGCATTTTTCCATAGCTAATAGGTATGCAGACCAGCACGGCTGGCTGAATGACCTCTGATTTATCACCCTGTTCCCCCCGCTTTTGGCAAATCGCAATGGGAGGCCAGGAATATTTCCAGCGTCTATCACAGGAGCCGCATTCCAGTTCTGATGGCAGTCGCTCGGTATGATAGCAGGGGAAAAAAAGCGACAGCAAAGCTCTGAGAAAGATAAACATCATATCTGTAGTGTATGATGTATGCATACTCGCCTCTTATTCGTCTGCACAAATGCATGCCTCTCGACAGCCACCTGGGAAGCTTCCCGGGCACCATTCTGTAGTGTGTTTGACAGTGTGTGTTTGTATCCGACTTTCACTTGCGGCGAGGACAGATCCGCCTGTTTGTACACAGACAGATGTAGTACACGTGAAATGGAGGTGAACTTATTAACTTATTCCACAGACAGACAGACATCTGAATCCCCCCCCCCCCACAATAAGAGCCGTATACTCCCCAGATTCCGACACGCTGCTATTGACTCGAATACCTACACGAGTGCACAGTGAGTCTTGCACACAGCCATTCAGACAGCTTGTTAAAAGGCACTTAATTCATTCCCATAAAAGCCACAGGCTCCCTATTAGGGACCCTCAGGCAGCGGCAGGGAGCTCACTGGGAAACAAAAAGAGAGAGTCAGACGATGTTTGTTTTCTCGTCTGCTTTGTGTCTGCTCCTCCTCCTCCTCGCTCTCTTCATTTGACGTTGAGCGGTGCTCAGTAGATTTAGTGCACATATGGGAGGGAAGCGAGCTCACTGCTCCCGCACTCATTACTCTTCTCCTCCTCCCTGGGGATGATAAAAAATAAGACAGTATAAGCCTCGTGCTGCATAATAGGCTGTTTTCTTCCCAGAGAAGAAGGTACAGCTATATTACCAAAATGGTAAATGACTATATATGAGAAATTTAACAATAACTCCAAACAGAAACAATTTTTTTTCTCTACTTTTTAAATTTGTTTAGCAGATGCTTTTATCCAAAAAGACATGCAGTTTAGACGGCAGAGTCAGCCAATTCCTGAAGTAAATGTTGGGTAAGGGCCCTACAGACTAGGATTTGAACCGCTGACCTTCTGATTATTGGAACTGGGTCCAAACCCAAATATGATGATAGCTACTTTGTGCTGAGGCAGCAGGGTCAGCCAAGACCCTCCTCCGAAAGGCCTGCTGTCTGCTCTGGTCTAGGTGGCTGTAAAAGGATTATTATTGTCATTATCATTATTATTTTTATTATTATTATTATTAGTAATAATAATAATAATAATAATAATAATAATGTATGACAAGTCAGTGTCAAATCCTGGCACCCATATAGATGGAATTCCTACTGAACTCACTGTCTGATGTCTGCACCCTCAGGCTTCCCAGTGGCATGATGGAAGGCTTTACTACCGACATCATTATAAGGCAGGCTGTGCTCTCACTGCCCACAAATACTACAGACAGAAATCCACTTGTTTACCAGCCTTACTGAGAACCAGCTCTTCTGAGCACATTTTCTACTGCGCTTCCATCTTGTTAGATACTCTCCAGCCTCGAGACACTGCTTAAAAAATGTAAAAAGTGAATCGGCGAAGTGAAAAGTAAATGAAGTAAGTAAAGCGAAAAATATATCCCACATCATATACTCCAGCGTGTTTAATGCTTTCATGGAAGTCAGTAACCGAATAACTGAATTAATACCATATGCCTGTGACCATTGAAGAGTATGCTGTGAAACAGTGCCATAGGCTTTAATGATCTGTGAGTTTGAGACAACCAATGAGTCTTTTAAGCTGGTGGAGAAACACTTCACTTGCCTGCAAAAACATATAAACTTTCCTCGAACTTTCCTGTGATGTATGACAGACTCAGGCACTGGGGAATAGGCACTGGGTACCTCTGTGGGTTGGGTGTGGGGTTGCATTTTGGATGTAGGGGTTTAACCCAGTTCCTGGTTGACTGGACCCACTCAAATCTTCTCACTTAGCCAAGAATAATGGCCCATCTTTTCCGCACAGTCCAGTTGGGGTCTCTTTGGGGGCTGTTCAGAAATTCTGCTTTTTTGTTTTACATCGTCATCACCTAACTTCTGTCAGAAATGAAGCTCTTGGGCTGGGGGGGGGGGTAGCTGGCTGGATCTTTGCCCAGTGAGGCTTCCTTTATGAGCCACAGAGGATGAGATTGTGCCAATAAATTAAGCATTTTCTGTTTGCCTGCAATGTGTCTGTTACCAACTACACACAACAAGTACCAACAAAAACACTATTTCTGAATGCAGTACTTTGAAATGCCACATTAAGTGTTGCTTCGATCCATATGGACAGTACTGGTAATAATTATTACGGTATCAGTACTGTTAGGAGAGACAGAAAAAGAGAGCGTAATCTTGGTTTTGATTCGGATTTGTGCTTTGTGTCTGGAGATATCACAGGTATGAACAGCTGGTCATTGCATCTATAGTGGAACATTGCAGCAATCATGTGAACCAGAAATATACAGGTTACAAATGGAGTCACATGACTAGACCTCAGATACTGAGTCAGTCTGGCCCTCCATTGCATCCTGTAACATCAAATCTCAGCACTGTGTCTGCTCCAGGACTGCGTCACTCTCCCGTCTGGTCATTCTGCGTCCTTTGCTAACTGCATATCTAATGATTAATGCAGTGAAGCTTCTTTCTCTGCCCCAAACCTGCCCCTAGAAACAACCGGTAAATATATTAGCCTTTACTTTTCACCTGCTTTGGTGTTGTATGCACAGTTGTTCATCTTCTGGTTTATACAGGGTCTCCTGGGTCCGGAACCTTTCCTGCAAACAATAGGCGTAAGGCAGGTAGTAAGCCAGGATGGGGCCGCCAACCAATCGCAGGGCACTGACACCGTCCACACATAATTTGGCAACTGAAATGTTTTTGGACTGTGTAGGGGGAACCCAAGTATTCGGAGACAACCCCACAAAGATACGGGGAGAACATGCAAACTCCACATGCACATCCAATGTAACCACTGCAGCGTCAGGCCACCCAATGTACAGGTAGATGACTGAAAGCCTTACCAATGAAGAATTAATCAAATGCCGTGCAGACCAGCTGGTGGAGTCTGTAGCACACCAGTGTCCTTTTTTGTCCATGAATACTTTGCTTCCCATTCAAATGATGCTGCTAGACTGACATATTCTGTGCAGTGGCTGTAACAGCAGCTGCGGAGTAAGATTTGTGAGCTGAGTGGTTTGTGCTTGGCTTCTAGTGAGAAAATGCTGTGTAACCTGTAAGAAAGTGATCTGGGAGTCCATCTCATGCCATCGGCCAGAATAGCTCTCATAAAACTGAGTAATCTGTCAAATAGCCATTCTTTATGACTTTCTCCATTCCCCCTGGCCCACCTTAATTCTTCTTAGCTTCTGTTGCCATGGTAGCCGGATTGGCATGGTTGCTGTCCTGTTTGGGAATGGGCCGTTTTCCCTGGCGCCTTCACCTCCGTCTATTAGTGGTTGTCCCTCTGGGACAAACAGGATTACTCATCGTAGGCAATGAGGGAAGTACTTTGTCAAAATACAGTAATCTGTTGGTTTCTTTTTTTTTTTTTTTATCTATGCCTAAGTAAACACAGTCTTTTCCATACCAGACTGAAGTGGATTAATTAAAACAAAGTGCTTTGTCAGCATTATTGAACGATGTCATGGCTAAAAAAAGGTACGTGGACCTTGAGCTTGGACCGCACATCATACACTTGTGAGACGTTTATGCTGACTTTCTCCCAGGTTAATCTCTGGGTCTGAACCCTGTCAAGTAACCCACAAGTCTCGTGATCGGGCCAGTATTTATTCTGCTCCTGATGTGGTCTTATTAACATCCAAGGCCGCCCGACAGAAATGTGCGTGCCTCTTGCTTTGCTCACTGCACTTTCTCCAGGGGATATTTTTCAGTGTAGCTGAGGCCCGGCTTTTGCGTTTGGCATCTCCTGCCTCCTTACTCCATCTGTCTAACCAGAGTCATGTTTGGAGAACAATGGCCCAATTATTCGACGTGGCATCAGCTCACATCCTGTGCCTCAGTTTATGGGCCCAGCCCAAATATTCAAGAGCAGCATCACTGAGTTATCTCGGCCGCCAAAGCTCCCCCGATTCAGGACTGGGATAACATTTATATGTAGAAGACACATTCCGGTGTAACTATGTCAGTCTGACATAATTGGAGAGCACAAATGAAAAGTGTGGTGGCTGACAGGTTAAAAGGACTCTTTGATTATGAAGGAATAGCGGGATGAAAGAATGCGGTCCCCGATTTTAATTGAGTTCCTTTTAGAGCAGCTATGAAAATAGTACAAGAGCATTCTTTGAAGTCTCCTATATGAACAAAAGAACAATCTGTTCAATGGCTTATACCTGGAGGCAGGCGTGTCGTTTGGCACTCTTAAGAAAATTCCATAAAACTGAAGGTTTTTTTTTTTTTGGGACAAAATAATTGCTTTAACAGAACTGCCCCAACTGCACCCCCCTAGCCCAGCCCTTTCTACACCACCACTGTTTTTGCCACCTGTTTGGTTCCATGTTGATGAGGCAACTGTTACAGAGACATACAGGGTAGAGTTGAATTACTGTCCCTTACAGGACTATAACTAGACTGCCTTTTCATGGTTTTAGCACACATAGAACTGTTTTCTGCAGTGATTTTTGGGTAAAAAATGCCAAATAAACAACAGACATAAAATCTAGCCAAAGAACAGGCTAGATATTGGATAGGTAGTTTGGCTAAAATACTAAGCTGGATGCCGACTTGCTGACAGAATTAGACATGAAAAATAGATTAAATGTTAGCAGTCTGCCTCCTTTTGGGATGAGTTGAAGCCTGTGCTAGAATTAAAATAAGTTGACATTTTTATTGCAACTGGTTCTGTGCTTTCAGTACTATTGGATCATGCTGTCTTAAGTCAAGCTAGCAGACTTAAAACTCGTTTCTTGTGATGTAACTCGCAGATTTAAGAAACCGGTATCACACCTGTGGCCAGAGTTGGAAGCATGATTTGGCAGGAGGTCAAGAACATGGCACGTGGTCAGAAATGAGAGGTCGAGAAGAGGAAAATGATGCTCCAAGAAGGGTGGGTGATGATTGGGGTCCGGCTGGCAGGATGGGTAGCTGCAGCATGAATTATCCGGACATTCATGGGTGTATTCTTTCGTGGGGAAACATCAGCTTTGGATGGCGTGAAAACCTAAATAGCTGAAACAAGCTCTCGTGGTTTTGTTCTACGGTCTGCTTTCTTCATCCTTAGTAATTCAAAGGAAAATAATAATGATCTTAATCACTATTATAGTGATTACCCTACCAGACCACAGGCAATTGTATGTGTGTGCGTGTTTTTTTTCTTTCCGTGACCAAGGACTGGTCTCTCCCAAGTCCTGTGCTGACTTCATTCGGTTTGAGGTTTTGTGGTCTGGCAAGATAAATTAAATGTTTGTGGCATCTCATTAATGATGCTTCCTCCTCAAACGTTAAAATGGAGTGGGAAAAACCAGGCGCGGGAAATTGGGTCGTAGCAGAGGAGAAAGACACACACATCCTTTAAAGGAGAGCCGATTGCTTTATTAGGTGCTTCGGGTAACAGTTTTGCGTTTATGAGCGCAATTTATGCCCAGCACTTAGCATTGTTGTCTAACCCTAATTGAAATCACAGGACTGATGTGAACAGGCTGCGTTGGAGGGGATAAAATAGCTAGATTCCTAGCTGTTGGGGGCTGGTGTTTGATATTGTTTGGGGGGTCTCGCAAAAACGGAAAAGCAGCTGCATTTTAGGCAAAATGCACACGATGTACATAGACAATTTTATTTCATGTCAAAGAATCACAGGGCTCTCTGCTCACCCAGGAGCTCTCCAGCACTTAGCACCTAAACTGGCCCCTTATACAGGTTCTCCGCATTGTAGACCACAGTTTCCCAGCCCAGTCCCTGGGGACCCGCAGACAGCCTGTGTTTTAGGACTGTCTGGCAGGGAGCTGGGAGGCATAGCAAAGATGTCTGTGAGTCCCCCAGGCCCAGGTCGAGAAACACTGTTACAGAACACACAGAACAATGCAGAACTGAGATAACAAATCCATGCTTAGGTTCCAGGTTGGTCACCTAGGTTCCTGTGTGTAGCATTGGTAACCTGCCCTGTGGTATGCTTGTTCTTCCAGGATCTATTGCGTGGTAGTTAGCTGGGTAAATTGGAACTGAACTGAGGATTGAACTGAATTCAAGAATTTGATGTTTAATCAAATGATTAATTCGGAATTAAGCTATCATCTTTTTATGTTGGTGGGGCAGCACGGTGGTGCACAGTCACTTCACACCCCCTGGAGACTAAGATTCCTCCCACAGTCCAAAGGTGCCCTGCCCCCCCATGCTGGGCCGTTCCCTGCCTTGCACCCATAGCTTCCGGGATCGGCTCCAGACCCCCGCGACCCTGCATAGGACAAGTGGGATTAGAAAATGGTTGGATCTATATTAGCTTAAACAACACTAATTGTTGTTTTGCTGGTAAATTAAGCACAGTAATGACTGGGGGCGGTGGGGGGGTTGATTTGTTGTGACATCTGCCCACGTTCTTACTCATAAATCAAGTGCAAGAACTTCCCCCAAGGCAGGGGGCCCATAAAGACAGAATTTGCAGAAGCTACATTTATGAATGTCAGATAATGTTACATCGAGGCTGTAATGGACTATTCCACTTTGAGCCTTCACCCCACCCAGCTTCCTCTTCATAGGTGAATAGACATACTCAGGCAGGGCCACGTTCCCACTTTCGCCTTGGGCCCCAAAACCCTTACGTCTGCCCCTGATGTAAATTATATGTATGCATTTGAAGATCAGCAAATTAAAAGGATGGCTGTATGATGGGTTTTATGTTTTTTTCTGTAACCTTCACATTCACAGAGACTATGGCAGCATATTACCAGAAAACGTGGAAAAAAAGACAAGAAAAGAGCTCGGCAGCTCTCCGGGCCTTGGTTGCCTAGCGAGCATGCCTGTTATCTGCAGTGCTGAAAGCTTCTGAGGAGGAAATGTCACATGACATCCCACCTTTTCTAGCGTGCATAGGGGGCTCCCATGCACCTGGCAGGCACGCAGAGCAGGCCAGGGTGGAATTCACATAAGATGTTATAGATCAAAGAAAGAATTTTTAAAACAAGTGGGGCGGGGTGGAGTGGGCCCTCAGAATTTAGAGAAGTCAAAGGGAACATTTAAGCCAGAGATCAAACAAATCCTCTCCAAGTTTTCAGGTTTTCAGAAGCAGAGTTACTCTGAGTTACGCTGAGTTACTCTGCTCTCACCCAGCCGGAAGCAGAGGAAGTGCCCACACTAGTCCTTTACAGCTGTGGTTCCCTAACATGGCTTCGCAAGAAGGGGTGAAGACTTACAACAATTAGACCTGCCTGCGTTCTGTAACAGAGGAATATCTAATCCTACATCCCCTGAGAAGAGTACTGTCACAAAGAAACTCGAATGGCTGAAATGAATCGTCATGTGATCATTTGTTTTTACCTTGAACTGGGAATGGTCTTGTCTTTTAGGTTTTATGATCAGGAGTACATGTAAAACCGCTGCAGATATCTCCCTCATGGGAGTGGAGCATGTTTCAGTGGATTAGGTTCCTGTGCCTGTGGTCAGAAGGTTGCCAGTTCAAATCCCAAAGTCAGCACGATGGTTTCAGCAGTGGATCCCTGAGCAAGGCCACTAAACTCTAGTTGTTCCAGATGCTCATTGACCTTGATTTCTTAAAAGCACTGAATTCAGGTGTTTCATTCAGACCCATTGCCACAGGTGTATAAAATGAAGCTAGTAGCCATGCAGTCAGGGTTACAAACATTTCTGAAAGAATGGGTCATTCTGAGGAGCTCAGTGAATTCAAGTGTGGTAGTCACAGGATGCCAGCTTTGCAATAAGTCGGTTAGTGACATTTCTTCCCTGCGAGATATTCCATGGTGGACTGTAAGTGGTGTTATTGAAAAATGAAAGCGTTTAAGAAGCATTGAAACGGTAGACCACATAAAGAAACAGAGCGTGGTCGCCGAGTGCTGAGGCACATAGTGTGTAAAAGTCGCCAATACTCTGTTGACTCAATAAGAGTAATATAAGAGTTCCAAACATCCTCTGGCATTAACCTCAGCATAAAAAATTGCGTGCTGGGAGCTTCATGAAATATTCTTCCATGGCCGGGCAGTTGCATGCAAACCAAGTTCAATGCCAAGCCTCAGATGGAGCGATGTGATGCACACTGCCACCAGACTCTGTAGCAGAGGAAAACATGTCCTGTGGAGTGACAAATCTCAAATCATTCTCAGTCTGCTGGACGAGTCTGGGCCTGGTGGATATCACGAGAACGTTACCTGCTTGACTGCACTGTGCCAACTGTGAAGTCTGGTAGAGGAGGGATTTTGGTATGCGGTTGTTTTTCAGGGGTTGGGCTAGGTCCCTTAGTTCCAGTGAAGGGAACTTTTAATGCTTCAGTTCCAACAGTTTGAGGAAGGTCCTTTTCTGTACCATCATAACTGTGCCTCAGTGCACCAATCAAGGTCCATAAAGACATAGTTGGGTGAATTTGGTGTGGATGAACTTGACTGACCCAGACAGTCCTGACTGCTACCCCATCATACATCTTTGGGATGAATTAGAATGGAGATTGTGAACCTGGCCTTCACGTCCAACATCAGTGTCTGACCTCACACACGCTTTGCTGGATGAATGGACAAAAATTCCCACAGACATACTCCTAAACCTTGGGGAAAGCCTTCCTAGAGGAGTGGCAGCTGTTATATCTGCAAAGGGGGGACCAGCTCCATATTGATGCTTATGGATTTAGAATGGGATGTCAGAAAAGTTCCTGTAGTTGCAATGGCCAGGTGTCCCAATACTTTTGTCCATATGTTGCATCTCACCCAATTTACTTTCTCATCAGTTTCCTTGACATTGAATTCTTGATAAATCCGCTAAAGCCAAAATATTAACCTACAGAGGATCCTCAGAAACATTTTACTTTCAAGAACGAGACTGAACATCAGGGGAAATGTAGGTTGAGTTATAGAACAGGCTCGTTGATGCAGGATGGTCTCATTAAAATGAACTGCTCCGTTTTCTGCTAGATTGTCTGAGGTCAGATTCTGTGTGTCTCCAACAGCGGCCTCTGAGCTGTGGTTCTGCATTTAACAAAATGTTTCCTTTCAAGTTTTTTTTGCCCCTGCCATTTTTCTTCCTTACATTTTGTTCCCAGGATTTCGTTTACTGTGGTAAATCTCAGTATGAATTTAAAGTTTTGTCCCCCCCCCCCCCCCGTTTATGTGAAGTCCCTGCCATCCACGCTGCCGTCTCCTGCAGTTGATTGCCAAGCACTTTCAAAGTGACTGCTCGCTATGAAAATAGGCCCCATCCATCCTCCAACCATTCCCCCCCTAATTTCGTTTATTCAGGCCACTGGCCAACTGACCCCACCTTGCTGGGGCTTGAAAAACGTATGTTTAGGGTTGTTAGATGGAGGGGGCTGTAATTATGGAAACTATTGGTCATTTTTTTTTTCTTTTTTTTTGTCAGTTAAGGTACCAATGTTGGCTGTAGTAGAACTGAATCTATATTCAGCTAATAAGAATGCAAATGTACTCTTCCCGGCCTGGGCCTCAGTGTCACGAAGGGGGGGGGGGGGTTTCTTTTCTGCTTCTAACAAGTCTTCTCTTAAGGAGTTCGACTGAATTTTGACAGCCTCCTTTGGGATTTGTTTTTTTTCTGTATGACAGAACAGTTATAAAAACATTTTACAGGACAAATTTAAGAACAGTATTTGAGAGAAACTAAGGGACCTTGCTGTTTTTACAAATTTTCTCCTTTTTTTTTAATTTGTATGACTGCATTCAGAGCCCGTCAAAGATATTATAGGAAAATAGAGTTTTGAAACTCTTTTCCTAATCAGAGCCATCGCTCGGGAAAGAAAAGGCTTGCACATGCTATTTAGTCTGGCTGCTTAGCGGTTGATTTCGTTGGGATTTGTTGTTTTTTTGGCAAATGCACCATAGCAGGTGGAAATGGGTTGGGAGGGGGTGTAATTATCTCGGTGAGGTTGTTGTCGTTAAACTTTTTTTACATGCTCCATGGCAGACGGCAGCAAATTCGGGCGAGGCCCAGGCATTTTAACAACCTATTAAGCATAAATTTGTTTTAATTCCTTTGTGTTTATGACAAGAACAGATGTGAAAATGATTCCACTTGTACCTCTAAAATTTCTATTTCATGTATTAGTTCAAGGATGATAAAAACCTGAGGAGTGATTCCTCCATTAATCCAGTCAGACCACCTATCCAGTCCCATTAAATACCTGCTCTTAACCAGGCCGGGGTACATGAGAAAAACAGCTCTATAAGCCATTTGATTTGTTTGTGGGTGATAGCCTGGTTGTTGCTTGAATATAATGAGCATAATATCCTGACTGACTGTGCTAGGAATTTTCGGCCCAACACAAAAAAAAGCACCCTTGCCAAACTGGCCAGTTCCAATACCCAGACCCTTGCCAAACTGGCCAGTCCCAACATCCAGACCCTTGCCAAACTGGCCAGTCCCTACACCCAGGCCCTTGCCAAAATGGCCAGTCCTAAAACCCAGGCCCTTGCCAAACTGGCCAGTCCCAACACCCAGACTCTCGCCAAACTGGCCAGTCCCTACATCCAGGCCCTTGCCAAAATGGCCAGTCCCAACACCCAGGCCCTTGCCAAAATGGCCAGTCCCAATACCCAGACCCTTGCCAAACTGGTCAGTCCCGACACCCAGACCCTTGCCAAACTGGCCAGTCCCAATACCCAGACCCTTGCCAAACTGGTCAGTCCCGACACCCAGACCCTTGCCAAACTGACCAGTCCCAATACCCAGACCCTTGCCAAACTGACCAGTCCCAATACCCAGACCCTTGCCAAAATGGCCAGTCCCAATACCCAGACCCTTGCCAAACTGGCCAGTTCCGACACCCAGACCCTTGCTAAACTGGCCAGTCCTGACACCCAGACCCTTGCCAAACTGGCCAGTCCCAACACCCAGGCCCTTGCCAAACTGGCCAGTCCCAACACGCAGACCCTTGCCAAACTGGCCAGTCCCTACACCCAGACCCTGCACTTAGCGCCACCTGATTGGCTATCACTGCAGCACATTTATTCATTGCCAGCATTCATTGGTGATTAGCTAACGAAATGTGCTTATCTGCGTTCATTAAGAAGGATGGCAGTATCGTGAATGGAAGATATATGTAATTTTATTTGATTACCATTTTAGTGAATGCTTCTGAAATTTTACGTTTTCGTGTCGTTCCATGGAAGATTAATTGTCTGTTTTGTTCAAAAGTATTCATGTAATATCCATATATCTGTCAGAGAATAAGCCAAGTTAGGCTGAACAGCATTTTAATACATACAGTAAAACAGCAGGGACTGAGGGATAAAAAAAATAAAAAGTTCAATAATTGATATATTACTAATGTACTAAGTAGATGAGCCTTTGGAAGCTTGACTGGTAAATGTTTGGACCAATAAAAAAATACTCCCCGTGGTTTTATTGTTTTGCTATAGGGTAACAGGTGCTCCTTAATCAAGTGTGTTTTTTACCGTTTGACCGTTCAGGAATTTCACCCTTTGGTTCACCCCCATAATGAGTGAGGGTAGGCCACTTATCACATGTTCTATCTATGCCAGTGCACTGGTATTTATTATATCAGAGGGCTGGGGGTGGCGGGGGGCGCGGGGGCATGGTTGGGCACAATTTGCCATCTCAGGTGACTTCAAGAGTGCTTCAAAATGTTTCTTACTTCTCTCCGAAGAACTGTTCTCAGCACTGTCTAGACCAGTAGTGCTTCCCAATCCGGTCCTTGGGGACCTACAGCCGGTCCACATTTTTGCTTCCTCTTACCAGACAGTCCACAAGCAAAAACATGGACTGCCTGTGGGTCCCCGAGGCCTAGATTGGGCAGCACTGCTCTAGACAGATATGTTCCGAGGCCACCTGTCAGAATCATTCCATCCGCGTGTCACCTTGCGTAGTAGCAGCAGCTATGCCTCTGTCCGCACCCAGGCCAGCTTCTGCAAATTTGGGCTGTATGAGTCACTCCTCCGGTTGCGTCTCACACCTGGATTATTTGTTATATTTATTTATGATTTGGCTCCCCTTTTTGGAACCCCTAACTTATTTTAAATTGCCTCTCTTGTTAAAATTTGCCTGGAGTTTATGCTTGTCTGTACAATTTGTTATGCACAAGGATGATTTTCCAAATGTAAATGAAAAAGTAATAAAAAGTCAAGCTTGCAGGTTATGGGGGTTATTCACGCAAGCACCCGCGTGTGCTTGAGTTACACGCGCAGCATGCGTAGAGCAGCACAGTGGTCTAGCAATGTAGACCCATCATCGATAAATTTCCCAGAATGCACTGTGGCGTACTGGAACGCACCCTTGTTCCCTGGAATAGCGAATTCCCCTGGGAGGCCGGGCATCGAGATCTCATTCCCCCGCTATTTACATTGGGGTTTTACAGTGCTTTCAGCGCAGGGTGAGGATGGGGCTAGTGGTGTCCGCTTACGGCGCCTGAGTCCGAAGGGCAACAATGCTCAGCGGTGTTCAGGTGGCGGGGGAGGACTTGGTACACCCGTGAGAGAGAGGGTGTGACCAGTACTTGGTACACTAAATCACACTCCGGGGCAAATGTGGTGATGAAGAAGGCAGCTGAATTATAACAAGACACCACGGGAGATCCAGACTACTTCCCAGTTACACCTTTCTACAAGCCAGCATGTTCACATCTCTAGTCATTTAGCAGACGCTTTTATCCAAAGCGACATACATATTTTTGTGAAGGTGGGCTCAGATGATCCCTGGAATAATTGAGGGTTAAGGATCTTGATCACTCTTCTAATCCTGGGACTTGAACTTGCAAACTTCTGATCACAGGCTTAGTGTTCTAAGTGCTAGTGTTCAGCTCTTTGCACTTACTCTTTGTCTAAATGGCTCGCCTTAGGCGAGTGGGCGAGCTTAAGTGTATTTGGTCATCTGCTATAGCACTGAAGTATATTGGCATTTGCAAACATAATACTAGGAGTAGGGAGGATGGCAAGATGTCACCGAATATCATTGTGCTCTGTCATATCATTATGATAATGGTTGTTTTCACTGCCTCCACCCCATTACTCAAGCCTCCTCTAACCTGATTTTGGGGCAAGAAGTGATAAAATTGCAGTCCATTCCAGGTCTGGAACAAGGAAGCGTTTCATCTTATTTGGGGATTGGACAAAGATTTCCTGTGTCGTATTAGAATAAAATCCCGGCCCGCTCTTGAGCCTCAGCCCCCTATTGGAGGCTGAGGCTCTGCTGGCAGCTGGAACATGAGGGGCCGTGGGGATTACCACAAGTCTTTGCCAATCTGGCGGCATACGGGGAAAACGGCGAATGTGAAAATGTGGAACAGGTCAGAGTGATGGCAGAGCTCTGCACTACCGTCCCCTCTGTAAGCGTGCGACATCTGCTAGGAGTTTCGGTGCGGTGAGAACGCCATTGGCACTGTGGTGTCACTGCCTGGCCAGATTTTAGAGGAATTTCTATTCCCCCTTTGAAGACTTTCACTCAACCTTTTTGCATGCTGATTTCACATTTTCCGTGTTCAATTCCGTTTCCAACTCAGCGCGGGATGGTAGCTCAATGGGGAGCACTGGTGCCTTATTCCTTCAGTGTTAGGGGTTCGGGTCCTGCCTGTGTTCCAGAGCATGTGAGTGGAGCGGTGAGAATTTCCGCTTGTCCGCTTTAATTCGCTCTGCTCAATACCGCTCCTCTCTCAACTAAAATTTCTTCCCACTCCTGTCGAACCGCTCCACGCTCACTCCAGAGACATTGCTAGGGGTAAAGCCCAATAATAAAAACATTAGGGATCTTGTGGCTAACGCTGCTCGGACCCCTAATAATAGGACCTTTCAGTAAACAATCTCAGACCATTAAATAGGTTGGTAATTCACATACGGCTCAGCAGTGGAACCAATTTTTTTCCGCACTGTGAATGTAACGTTTTCCTTGGATTTCACGTGTCTGTTGATTGTGGGCGTATACGCAGTCACTTTGGGCCACTTCGGATTGGTGAGACTGACTATTACACAAGGACGTGCCCCAATAAAAAGGGCCTAGAGACGCCTAACTACATCTCGGCCAAATTGTATAAGAGTCTTGATAATTTTACAGAAGAATTCTGTAAAATTTGGTAATTTGGGAACACCTCAGACTCGTGGTATGAGCGGTGCGGCTCAGCAGCGGAGCGAAATTGGAGCGAGACAGAGGGACCGCTCCAGCCTTAAAAAACACTCCGCGCTCTGACCAAACTCTGCTGCTCCGCTCACATGCTCTGCTGTATTCCCTGTGTAGCATGGGTGTCCTCCTGGTCCCCGCTTGGGATGTGTGGTTAGAAGATGATACTACGCTAGGTACAGTTTAGGAAGGACATGGACAGATGGTGTACATCGCTACCCCCCCCCCCCCCAAGTGTCCCCTTCTACACACCGCTCCCATAGTCTTAGCACAAATAGCTCTTTGCTAAAAATGTCTTTGCCTCTTGCTCCCAGTACTTACAGAGACATGCAAACATGTTTACGAAGACAAGTTATTCCCATCTCAGTGAATGAAATCGTAATGTAAACTCTAGGTCCTCCTTTGTGATGTTTACTTTAAGAAACTCCTGAAAGGGGGTTGATATACTACAAAACTAGCAGATTGATACACTAGAACATCCAACCGTTTGGCAAGATATTCTGTTCTTCACGCTGATGTTAACTGTCTTGCCTGCGAATCAGAATTTTGGATCTGCAATGCGAAGCATATAATGGGTATAAAAATGATGGAAAATGTGTATGCTGGATGTAGTAGTGGTTTGGAAAATAGATCTAGCAGTGTACCTGAAATAACACTGTAGTGACATGCCGTGCAAGGTGAATTTCCATTGTATGCCGCCATGCACAGATCAGTGGTGTGAAAAGGATCTAATAGCAGTCCTCCTGTGGTACATCAATGACTCTCCAACCCCAAAAATCCATTCTGGAAAAAAATGAAATCCTTCAGCCGCACTTCATGCTCTACTGGTTTAAAAGCCTTAAAACTCATTCTGCAGCATCATTTTTGCATTGTTCTTCAAATAAGCAAATGGCACATTTTTGTCTAATATTGCTTCTTTGTCTTGTAGTCACTGAGGTCCAATCGCATTATACTTGTTATAAGAGCATCATAAATCTTGGTTCCGAAATGTTTCCTTTTTCTGTAGATCTGATTGGCAGTGTCATTTTGGAGTCGTGATGGATTCCTGCCTACATGTATTCCAGTTACTTCTTTGTTCTATATCGTAACAAAGTTAAGCTAATATGTGTGTTGAGAGGAAAGATCTCTGTTGTACATCAGCAGTCTGTGCCAGTAATCTAGAGATTTAGCTGCATGGACCACAGTGTATTCAGTTTAGTTGGCAGAGATGCAGAAACTGGCAGGAGACGGATAGAATCGGCTTCCTTTAAAGCTGCAAGGAAAATCTGTTTCCATTTCTTGTCCCAGAAAGACGAGGTAAGCTAAGTAGGGTTTGTGCTGCTTTTCTGCTGCAGAAAACAGGAAGTAAGCGCTATAAGCTCACCAATCACAGTCAGCCATGATTTCTTGCAGCGTGTGTGCGTGTTGTGCTTTGTATCTATTCGCTAATGATTGGAGGACTGTCTGGATTGTATCAAGCAATAGAGCAGCCGTCCCAGAATCGTTTGCGCATTTGACAGCATTTCCAAAAAAAACAGCCAAAGACCATTTCACCTGCTGCAGTCCCAAGGTTCAGGAGCTTCAGCTAATCCATCCTTAATCCATCCATTTGTCTAGAACCTTTCATCCCGCACAGGGTCACATGAAACCTGTGGTCTATCCCAGGCGGAACAGCTTGTAAACCTGGGCACCTAAAGGTCAGAGTCATTTAGAGGCAGCGGATCTCCTAAGTCAAATGTTTGAATTGTGGGCAGAAACTCTAGCACCTTGAAGAATCTCACATGATCATGGGGAGAACGCGCAATCTGAAACATGCAATACTGGCGCAGAAATCGCATCTCAGCTGTGAAGGTTTAAGGTTACTGTGTTTTCCGAGAACCAGTGCTTTGCTCTTACCAAGTATGCAGCTTTTTAAAACAACCTGCTTCTTCATTTAATGTTCTTCCACGGTTAAGGTCACAGTGGAGCCTGTCACAGAAACACGGTGGACAATCCAGGGGTTACAGCCTGGTTGGAATGCTACATTTTATTTTCTTGAATTGACTCTTTTTAAGCCTGATATGATTGCATTATGTAAATTAATTAGAAAAACATGAAAATTAATGTATGATAGTTTACTAACAGTTTAGCTCTTTGGTGATTTAGCCATAATATTTTTGGGTGTCACAGAAGGTAATAAAATATACAAATCCACTGGTTATAATATACTTTGGGGTAGTGGTTCTAAACCTTGTAAAATTTCAGGAAGGACTGGAAAGGCATGTGCACGCCCTGCATAGGGTCTCTGTGGACTCCCCGCTGCGTTAAATGGATAATTTATTCCTAATGATTCTGCTAAATGCTGGAATCACAGTTTCTGAGAAAAGTGGCCCACTCTGTAGCAATTCAATGTGGAAATTTTAATCTGGAGCATTCTCTGAGTGAATACTGCATTTAAATTCTGGCTCGGGCCTCGGGGCCGGTTCTGTGTGATTCACCTACCTTTACATCATGAAATAGTGACCACTTAAGCTGCTGCCGTTACTATATACCCATCTCCGGTATTACAGGGAGGGAGCGTGATTAAGTTGTGCTTAGCGGCTGAGTTCATAGGGTTCAAGAGTAGCAAGGATATCGGCTGGGAACTCCTGACTACTGGGCATTACCTCACAGGAGGGGCTGACCAGGAGGGACCTCCTGACTACTGGGCATTACCTCACAGGTGGGGCTGACCATTAGGGATCTCCTGACTACTGGGCATTACCTCACAGGAGGGGCTGACCATTAGGGACCTCCTGACTACTGGTCATTACCTCACAGGAGGGGCTGACCTCATACGTGGATGTTTATTTTTAGATGAAAATCTTTCCTCAGTTTCCTGAAGTCTCACTTCAATGTGTCTTGAGTGTGTTCTTTAGCCACGTGTCAGAAATGTCCATATCTGCATGCCAAAGTACATACATCATAGGTCAGAATATTCTTAATAGCCTTTATTGATGTGGTTCACCACAGGCGTTAATAATGCAGTGATTTACCAAACTGATCATTACTGTCCAAAACTCACATGTAAAAGATCCATATTCATATTCATATTCATATTCATATTCATGAATGTGAAGAAGACTGTCACTTCTATTGTTCTAACTTTTCTGAATGGTACAAATGAGATTTAAATAGTGGCATGGGCCGAGCAGAACTGGATGAGAAATGCAAAAAGAGTAGAGTATGTAAACATTTGGTGTTTCTAAGGCCAGTCGGTATGTATGGTTTATAATATTGTGTTTGGAGCATTTGTAGCTGAAGTGTGGCTTTAGCCTGCCAGGGTATCACTGTATGTTCAGCTCTATTGCCAGCGATTTTGCTTCCAATGCATCCCAACCCCCCCCCAACCCCCCCCCACCCCATTCGTGGTGGCGGGGCCAATCCGGGCCACGTGAAAGGAAATAAAATCCACCCGTCTTCTTTTTCGCCGTCTCCACTCGGGATGGGATTGGCTGAAGGGTTTTCGATATTTGCGGCTAGCCCACCGCCGCAGCGCGCCACACGCTCACGGGATCATGTCTTTCTTGGCTCCTTCTCCTGCTCTGTCTTTCCACTGCTTAAGACACGATATGTCACGTGACAAGCTCAACACTCGGAGCGTGTTTGCACGCAGGAGGAGGCCTCTGTTAGCTTAAGTGTTTCTCACACCAGGCCAGATATTAATCTGATGCCAATCTGACAGCAAGCAGTGTGTTGTGTGTTGATCTACAACCCTGTCATATTAAAGCAGCACAGATATGTCACGTGAAAGTGATTCATTGTCATTGTTGACACACCACAGCACACGGTGCACAACACCGAAATGTGTCCACTGTATTTAACCCATATGTGACACTGTGACACTGTAGTGGGCAGCTAATTCAGCACCCAGGGAGCAGTGTTTGTGGGTGGTACCTCACTCAGGGTACCTCAGTGGTACCTTACTAGCTGAAATGGACTTAGTTGACCAGGTTAGTGTGGATGGATGTCAACAAGTCAACAACCTTCAAGCCAACAACCAGTGATCAGGCCAACGTTTCAAGTTACAGTACTTATATTCTATTTACTATTTTCTCAGTTGCACTATGACCAATGTATGTATGCCCCCATGCATCATGTACCTAAAGTTGACAATAAATGATACTTTGGCTTTGTGAGGAACACATTGTAACTGAGCGGCTTGAGAGGTCTGCTTATCTTCTTTAAATGTTATTTTCTCGTCGAAAAGGCCATCTCATGTCAGGAATTTCCCTACAGTTGAAGTATCCTGTTGATTAGTATAACTGAATTTGTAACACCTTTTTTTTATTTTCTCTTTTTTGCGGTTTTGGGTTTTGGTAGCGGGCACCACATTCTTCTTCAGTTTTACCGTTTCACTCGGGCTGCTAACGACTTTTATAGGGCATGTGTCTTTTGCCGTTTCATTTTTTGGTCGCTAGGGAGCGGCGAAGCTACCCCAGTGTTATGTACGCTTCTTTCACTGTTTGTTTTAACAACCCGAATCGTCGCCGTCTGCGGCAGCCTGTGTCTCTGAGAGCAAGCATCATGCTGTAAACACATTCGCTGTTGCCAGACACATTGCATGAGACATTTTAACAGCTTCGACCAGAATTTTCAGGGGAACACACTCGATAAACAGATTCGGCGAAAAGTGAGACGTGCCTGATTCCACTCAGGCAGACTGCGTTGATGCCTCTGCAGCGCTGGGCATCCTGTTAAAGTGCTGAACTGCTTTCCCCACAAAACCACAACTCCCAGGAGCACTGCAGGAAGCAGCTGGAGGGTATTGAACTATCACAAATAGTGCTGTTAAAAAACAGCAAACTTTATATCTGTTGTTTCATTGTACACCTTTCAAACCAGTTTACTGTACGTACTATCAGGCATAATGGAAGAATTGGGTATTCCCCACAAAGAAGATCACATATTCAAGAATCCTTACTCAAGCCTTTGAATCCTGCATTATCACATGGAGAAAGAATCGCAACAGCGAAAAAATATTTGCACACCAGAAATGTAATTGAACGAGTTTTAGTACAGGAACTGGGTTTGCATCGCACTTGGACTGCGCAGCTCTGAGGTCCCAGTGTCCAGTAAAAGTAAAATAACAAAAGGTTAGGGACCACATTCGGTGAAGCACATGGGTCTTGCCTCTCATCACAGAAGTTCTCCAAGGTTGGTTCACTGGGACCTGGATTGCTTGCTTGCTTCAGTTCTCCTGCTGTCTTGGTAGACCTAGGGTCACGTATAGAAGCTCAGACAGAAACAACCACCAACCACATTTGTCCCCAAGCTTCGGGCTTGTCTCCAGGGTGACAATGTGCCTATGGAAAAGTGTCAAACCTCCCCCTCTGCTTCCCCCAAAAGTGGCCTTTCAGGCTCGCAGTTTCAGACATACTACTCTCACAAGGTTTTCTTCATGAGACGGTTCCTTGATGCATGACCTGGAGTTGCTACAGACTCACAGAGTTCATGATAATCATTAAATTATTTTCAAAACCAAGAATAATTACAGCTTACAGCCATTTTAAGCTCCCAATCCTTGATGTACGCCGAATTCGTCTGGTCCTCATTTTGCTTGTTTACAGTTTTGGTATCAGTATTAGATTAGTGGATGATTTTCATTACATTATCAGTTTGACAGCCAAGCAGCAGCACTAGTGGTAAGTGCTGGATGAAGCAGTACATCTCACAAAAGTGATTTCTGGAGCGCAAAGGCCAGCATTGTAAGACATCAGGCTATAGAGCTGCCATCTCCTACTTTTTCCTAATAACAGCAGATAAACATCTTCCACAGTCTGCTGGGACTGTTTCCCTTCATTGTGTGTAGCTGTACTTCATTGTCCGTTGATATGTAGACTGGATCTCTGGATGCAAATTCCTAAATGGGTTAAAACTGTGGGACTGAATGCAGCCCGGTCCTGAACGGTCCTGATCACCTAATCTCCCTCATCTTGGTAACTCAAGTATATCACTATAAGAAGTACT
Organism: Petrocephalus schoutedeni; assembly: GCA_026780765.1. Taxonomy (NCBI): domain Eukaryota; kingdom Metazoa; phylum Chordata; class Actinopteri; order Osteoglossiformes; family Mormyridae; genus Petrocephalus; species Petrocephalus schoutedeni. Next base: position 13,614,496 of record JAODKL010000047.1, read on the forward strand.
TTTTGTTTTGTGTGGAGACATAATGAAGATATTTGGCGACAAAACTGGATATTGTGAGGATGGTTCACTCTGTTATTTTCTAACAGAAAATGTAAAAATGTTTATGTTGTTACTTATGCATTTATTAACAGCAAAGTCTTACTTACATGCTTACCTACGTACCACATCAATGAATCACGGTGCATATTTTATCTCAAACAATTACTATATTTCTTACTATATCTGTTAATTTTGTAAACCTTTGTAAAGTACTGGAGGAACTACCGAAGTAATAAATCACAGATTTGTTCATCATCCATGAATCACGGAGCATCTTGTATCTCCAAGAGCTGCTGTATGTTTTCATGATTTGTACTTCAGTAGTAAGAATTTGTCAGCATTGTAAGTAAGTAAGAATTTGCATTGACTCAAGTAAAGTGTTACCCAATGTTTTGTTGGTAGTTTGAATCTGTTCCTGAGGTTCTGGCTGTCACTACGGCCACAGGAACAGGTCCCTCTCAAGTAGACCTCTCTCAACCCAGCCACTCTTCAGCGTAAGGTGTACAGAGCCATGTTAGCCTTCTGAAACCACCAGCCCCGCTGAGCACCTGAGTGGGCTTATGTAAATATTTGGTGCGGGTAACATGAGGATGAAATTATCATTCCAGCCTGGGACTTAAAGCAAACAGGCCCGGCTGTCCCGGGGATGGACAGGTTAAACAAACAGCAAGGCAGGGAGCATGTGGCCAGGCCTGGCCTTGGTGAAGTCCATCCAGGTGCGGGGCAGCTTCAGTAACAGCAACCTGCTTAGCCCCTGAAGGGGGGAGGCTCCCTGCTGGCTTTCATCTGGGCCTTGCCTCCCGTGCCAGTACCAGGTTCTTCTAGGCCTTCTCCGGTTCAGTCTGACTGCTGCATCTGGATCGCCATACGCCCGGGAATGATTACAGTCTTCACAGTGTTTCTTTTTTCAGTGGTATTATCTTTCCTGAGTGTAATAGCCCCGGCCTCATATGTGGTTTACCAAGGACGTGGTTCGCTGTTTACATCTGATGAAGCTCCTCATATTAGGCTCTTTATGTGAAGCTGGGAAGGCCCAGTGCCAAGAAGCGAGCTGATTCCCAGCCGATAATCAGTCTCCACTTACACTGTGCACCACCGTAGGATATTACCTCTGCAGAAGCTGTTTGTTTGCCTCCTTGTTCTTATTACAAAATCAATTTCTAGGCACATTTTTGGGGCGTAACATTAAGCTAGCAGTTACGCAAAATTCTAAGCACTAATTCGACACATGTTCCGATTTGAGCACAGAAAACAAACAGAAAAGGAATAATGCAGTGTGAAAACTGCCATTGCATGTGCATCTTCCCTTCTTGCACGTCTGATGTGAGCAGTTCTCTTATTAGGTCCTTGCTGTGCTTGAAAGGTGTCCAAGCTCTGGGTCCAGTGCTGCATGAGTTTGCAACCGAGTGTCCATTGGAAGCACGAGTTGAGCCCCCGAGAGCTGGATGTTTTTTATATACTAATTCACTTCACTTGTATGTCGCATGTTAAGGGCGTCTGCCAATTGCTGTAAATGTAAATGTAAAATAAGTACATGAAAATCAGCGTGTGCAAATATAGTTAGGAAATATATCCATACCAGTACAATACTCTAATTTCACTGGATTCATTTTTGAGAAAACCCACTCGGTTCACACACGCTTTACGTTTTGAGCACAGAAGTTTACTGAAAGCTCTTTGTTTGATTACATGGGGCCTGAGTGGGTTTGATTCCCGATACTGTAACGTATGACGATGCAGCCAGGCTCTGGGTCATCGGCAGCCTCATCTGAAACACATCAGAGAATGGACTGGGTGACTTTTGGAAATCTGCCCTCTAGGTGGACGTGAGCATGAAGACGTCAGCTCCTCTTGGCTGGTCTCTCATGCCTCTCCTTCCATGCTGTTCCCCATAGGTTGCCGGTTCCTGGTTGCATAAGGACCCTAACCATGCTCCTGGTGTTCCTGCCAATGTTCCTGCTGGGGGGCGTCCTGGGAGGTGGATACCACCCCATGCCTCAGATGAAGTATGTTCAGCCCATGATGAAGGGCCCCGGGGGGCCGCCCTTCCGGGAGGGCAAGGGCCAGTTCTTGGGTAAGCTAGCTTTCTTATTTCTTTCTTTCTGCTTGCATTTCCAGCACATCATGCATGTATTTCAGCTGGCTTTGGTAAAAGACTCAGTTCCAAAGGCAGAGATGCTGCGCCCACCCACTTCACAGGGTAGACATTGGATGACAGCGAGTGCGTCACTGTGCTGTCAATGGAGGGGGGTGGGGGGGGGGACAAATTCCTGGAAAATATTGGGTGGGACAAATGCTACAGTTTGAAATACTGGGCTCCCATAAGTTACGCCTATGGATGATAGTATAGCTGATATAACTAAATGCAGCAAATTGAATGCAAGCCAGGACAGAGAGAAGAAGTGATAGGATAGTTTTGGATAGTAGATAGTGAAAAGGATAGTTTTGCTTCCTCCCAGATCCGAGCCAATGAAGAACTCTGCATAAGTGGTACAGGTGTGCTGGGAGCGGGGGAGGGGGGGGATGTGTGGAGTATCTGAGGGGTCCCTGAGGACTGGGGTGAGACACAGTGCTGTACGTCTTTTGCTGGGACTGAGTGCAGGGGAGTGGAGTAAGTCAGAGGAGCCAGACTTTTTTTTCTGGGGGGGGGGGGGGGGGGGGGGGTGCTCAGCTGCATGGGAGAACAGCAGCCCCAAGACAGGAAGTTTATGGCAGGTTCACAAGGCCGACTCTAAGCATAACAGGGGCCATAATTCATCCAGCGGGGCCGACCTGATGATTAACCGATGATGTGTTTGAACTGGGGCACTCTGGGGCCAATGAGCTTTCAGCTAGGGGCAGTGCCCCTCTGGCTCCGCCCCTGCTTACACCCTGAGCATCTCCCAGAAAAATTAGCTTTGTGCTGGGTGGGAAGGGCAAGCATGGCCGGGCGAAGCAAAAACGCAAACCGTGTTCTGTTACATGCAAAGCGCAAGCGGGAGCCTCGGGTGCTTTTACCTGAGCTCTAATTTATGTCATTCAGCTCATCTGTAATTTGAGCGGCTCATTTGCACGTTTCATAGTGGCCACTTCTGCTGTTTGTTGAGGTGTCATTTTAAAGCCTGGAGGGAATGCTGGCTTCCTATCCTATTCAGCTCCTGGTTCATATGATTGCTTAAAAAATTGGCAGTTAATCTTGATCTGCCAGTTTTTGACTCGATATCTTCCTGTGGCCTTGTTGTGAATTTTCCGTTAGCTCTGGAAAATTCTGGAAAAGAAACATTTTAAAATACTAAATTTGAGCTGGATGTAAATGTAATAGATAAGAAAGATTGCTGATAATTTAAAATAATTTTAATTTAATTGAAAAACATTTTATTATTCATTGCAAATGCTTTTAGGGTTGTACTCTGGAACAAAACTCAGTAATCTGTTTATTATTGATAATGCGTCTTGCTTGGATCTGAAATTAAGCCAGTAACTCAGTCAAGATTTATTTGATTACAAAGGCCTGAAATTCACAGCCCCTGCTATAATCTTTATGCCTCATTTTCACCCCTTTTAGCCAACATGTAGAAATATTACTGAGAATGTTAGTGATTTATGTTTTATAGCTGCGAGCTGCAGTGTAGGGCTGTTGGTGTGTTCGCCTGCAGTAAACAGTAAATATTGGCCACAATATTGGTTAAGCCCTCAGATCAACTCGTAGCAGCAATGACATATGGCTAAAATTCACATAAATAAATATATATTCAGCTTATATAAGAAGATGAGTGATTCCAGTAAAATGCCTTCCTACTATGTCTGTCCGTCAGAATAAAGAAATTAGCATTAAACTATGGTAAGGGCAAATTGCAAACGTAAGATGACAGCACTTGCTAATATACCTGGCTGCTAGTCCCTTTGCAGTGTAAGCCTTACAGGTAGCTGCTAGTCTGCGCATTTACTATATGCCGAAACATGTTCAGACCACAATGTGCACTGCAGATGCTTTCTTGCTTTCTGACTTTTAGTGTTGGCCTGGTAGGTGAGGTACATTACATATCACTTATTGAGCATGCAGTTTTTCCTCTAAAGGAACACGCATTTTTGAGAACACAGGCTCAGCCAGTCCCTAGAGCAAGCGGGGGTTAAGGGCCTCCCTCCAGGGCCAGATGGGAAATTCACTCTGCCAACCCTTGGATTTGAACCAACAGCCTCCTGATCACAGGCACCGAGGGCTAACTCGCCCAGCCACACAGTGCCCCTGTACGTCGTGCAGAAAATGTAAATGCGATAGTGCCGCTAGGAAAGCGGATGCTGGGCGCAACCGCGGCTGCCGTCAGAGTCGCCACGGCAGGGCTGGAGGAAGCAGACGAAAACATTCCTGGGATTGTGGACTGGATGCGATTCAGAGCATTTCTGAGAATGGGAGCAGACTGAAAACAGGAGCAGCGCGCACATGCGTGTGCCCGTGAAAACAGCTTCTCACGGCGCGCGGCAGGCCTGCTCCCTGAGCACTCAGACCGCTTTCTGGGGCCCGGTGGGACACCTGGCCCATTGATAAAGTTTCGATTGCTGTCTGTTTGGAAATCTGCACGAGGGCGTGCTCCTCCGAAGCATCTGGTAGTTGTTAAGGTTGTTTTTTATTTTATTTATTTATTTTTTTTTAATGTAAGTTTAGTCAGGGGCACGTGAGACTGTGCTAAAGGGTGTCAGAATTAACGGTCAGTAATGCTAATATTCCACCCGGCCTTATCACCACAAGTAGCCCCGACCCGTCCTCTGCTTCCTCAAGGCGAAAGTCCACCTCAGACTCTCATGTGAAGCGAACGATGGGGCGGTTTCGTTCGATGTATCGCCCGCGTTTGGGCCCCGGAGCGACTGGAAAAAGAAACGCATCCCAGCTCCTCCAACACGTTCCAGTTAAGTGGGCTGTGGTAAAAATGGAGAGGAGGCATGGAAAACAGAGACTCGTCATCTCCTGGATCCTGCCTGAGGCACAGAGACCACAGCCATGAGTGAAGTGGTATCCTGACTCAAGATGAGGTCCAGCTCCTTTCGCTAACTGCCACTGACTATCCTTACATCAGGAAGAGTAAGTAAGTAAGTAAGCACGGAAGGAAGTAGTTTATACATATATAAAAAAAAATTCAGACATTGATTAAAGGAGTCCACACCCCATGTTCTTTGGCTGACTGTTCCACAGCCCTAGGCAGCTCTGTGGATTACATGAAAGGATTACAACCTAGGATTACATGAAGCCCCTGATTGAGCGGCCTGAGTGTCCTCTTTGCTGAATATGGGGTCAAAAGGTCACAGATATAAATGGGTGTCTGTTAAAAGCCTTATAAATAAATAAAATGATCTTTAAATCTATCCTACAATTTACTGGGAGCCACTGCAGAGAAGCCAAAACGGGAGAGATATGTACTCTATAGTTGCTTTGCTTAATATATAGGTGGTTAGACATCTGCTGACTCAAATAAAAACTGGGGTTGACCTGTTTATGACCAGAAACCATTCTGGAAGCATGTTCTACACAAGCGAGCTGCTGCGCCTGTGATTGTTGGAGGAAGACATCGTTTTATCAACAAAAACGAAACAAAAATGCTCCATTGCAAAGAGAGACCAACTGTTAAAAATGTAGCCAGATTGCCGCTCGATCGTACAGAAGGCAGCCAGTCCACTTGAAATTGTGCCATTTGAGAAAACCAGGCTGTTTAATGTCACATCCATCAGGTCACCCTGCTCTCTGTCCAAATTGTCCACCACGCGATTGCTGGGACGTCCCACAGGACCCGAGCCATACATTACTGTGCAGGAACAGTCCCCTTGAACCTCTCTGTCATTCCTGGGTGCGCCTTGCTCTCCTGGTTTCCCACCCCCGGTGTGCCTCGGGGAGGGGTGGAGGGGGGCACACATAAAGGCTTCCACCACAAGAAAAATCCGCGATTCCATCTTGGCAAGGTTTGAGCTTCTGGATTTTGCTAACACAATGGCGCCTAGTTACAGGGCCTGCTGCTACCAGGAATTTTTATTTCATTATTTATATAGCTTTTTTATGTGTTGCTTATTGTAAGCCCTGAGCCCAATTTGCTGCCACAATCCTAGACTTATTGGGGGATGAGATCACCGGTGTCGTGCTGGGACTGGGGCACGCCGGGCTTTGCGGAGGGGAAGTCCTCTGTATTTAAGACCCACTCTAGAGCCACGGAATTCCAGTGTCCTTTTTTTCTCCGTGTAGAAACGTCCCAGTGCTGATAATGTGCTTTTTAATGGCAGCTCTCTTATTTATATGTCTCTGCTTCCACCTACTGGAATGAATGCGGCATTGCATGTAAAAGCAGATCTCTGTTTGTTTTGGTTCCCTGGCCCTAAATCGCTGACATTTCTGACACATCAGGGAAAGTGGTCAAGTGTTGCAAGGACTGAAAAAGGATTTTACTTATTCTGGAAAAACAAGATATGTTATTTTTCACACATAAGATCATTTGTATGTGCATCCTATTATTATATAACTGGAGTGATTAGCTACCCTTGATGTATTGAATTTTCATAATATTGTCAGTTTTATATATTTAGCATATGTATTTGCTAAATATATATCCTAAACAATTATGATGCATCCATCTAATGATAAATTCTGCGAGAAAATTATGCATTGCAAAAATATATCGTGTGATTTCGCATCCTGTAGTGATTGGTGTTATATGCACCCATTCTTCCGGGAGCCGTCCGGAGGACATCGGTGTTAGCATGAGGATGGGTCTGAATTCCACCATCAGCACCAGCTCATCCTTGCAAACATGCTATTGAGTCTGCTCTCATCAGCAGAGTAAGCTGCACTGCAGAGTGTGGCTTGATGACTGCCCAGAGGAGTAGCAGCACACAGCTTACAGCAGCCCAGTGCATACGCATGACACACTTCCTTAAAATGCCGACCTGGGTCATAAACTCCAGCCAGACCTTAAGTACTCAGGTTACAGGATTCAGGGATGGTTTTACCCACAGCCAGTCAGGCTCCTCGACAACAATTGATTGCACGCAAAATCCTGCTACAATTGACACTCTGACACTTTACACCCCAGCTTCTATTTCCAGGGCTACTCTCGCACATGTATATGCCGAGTGTTTGTTTACCCACCGGGCAGCTTTTTTCTGTTGTCATGTGTTCATTGTTTATCGGTGATTGCTGGACTTACCGTCTTGCATTTGTCGCCTTGTTTTTATTTGGCACTATAATCTGCAGGAAACACACACGTAAAAAGAAACAAAAAAAGTATACAAAAATAGTTTATAGTGTAAAATAAATGTACTTAAGTTTTATAAGTCTTTGTTAATTGAAATTGTAGTGATGTAGTAAAATGTAGTAAATATAACTCTTTTTTTAATGTGTATATCTGCCCATTAAGAGTTTGATTGTCTAATGGGGCACAGTGCAGGGTCTTTAGGCCCTGCAGTGTTGGGCATTAACAGCACTTTAATTGTTTTGGCTCTCGAGGCTTCCAGCACAACAGCCTCTTCTGGCACAACGAATGGGGAACATATTACCTAGATTACCCCTGTCATATTTGGACTGAACCAACAGCCCGAAAAGACAAATTTAGGAAACAATTATAACCCATTTCCATTCACAGTAAGAGAACAGTTTTAGTTCTAAAAAACCTCTGCCCCTCCCAACATTCTTTTTTTTTTCAGACACGTATCACATAATCTCATCCAACACGATATGGCATTTCGCTAGTGTCATCGGTGTTTTCAATACAACCGGTGAGGTCATTTCCACAAACAGTGGAACTATGCAATTCTGGCTGGACAATAAATTTTATATAATGTTATGAAATATACTCTAATATTACATGATTGTTTAATATGACAGCATTTTATCTTAGTGAATCTCTTGGGAATTTACATGCATCTTAGCAGACAGCAGAAATATCTTGCCCAGACCACCAAGTTCACGTCTGCAAGTATCCACCCAGCACAGAGCTGTAAGTAAATATAAGCGGGTGACACATCTTGAATCAATGCGTAATGTCTGACTGAGGCCAAGGAACAACAGCCGAACTCCGAGATGACATGATAAATGACAGCAGCTTGCTCTCTCCTGTGCTTCTATTACTAATCGGCCTTGAAATGTGCATTCATCATTCTGCCCAGACTGTCAAATTCCCACATATATTCCTGGCATTTTGAAACGTTAGTCTACATGATATTACTTATTCTGACACTCAGAAAAAAAACACAGAATTGGGAAAAACTGTGTATTTATTCCGTAGTGGTATTATTAGATTTATTTATATTATAATTGCACATAAACATTATTTTTCCCCTGGTAATGTTGCCTTGGATTTCCCTAATAGGCAGCATGTACATTTCACATGGTTTGCACAACCAATTAGCCATGAATCTGTGCACCAAGCATTAGCTTTACAGCTTTACAGGCACGACTCGTTTCTCTGATTATGTCAGCTGATGAGGAAAAAGATAAATAAAAATACTTAATGGTTGTGCTAGTTGTGCAGTAACTGCCTCCTCGTCTGATCGGCCATCATGTCAGGCTCATTGGGTGCCGGTGCTGTGACTGGAGGGCCGTTGGTTCAGATCCCACCACGGTTAGCCATGTGATTTACCATTGAGGCCCGTAACTGCCAAGTCCTCCAGGGACTGGCTGACGCTGCTTTCTCAAAAAAAAAAAAAAAAGAAACAAAATGTCCATCGCTTTGGTTAAAAGCATCTGCTAAATAAATAAGAATGTAAATGATGCAGCTGACTTTGGACAATAATGGAGCAATGCGAGATCGGGGCCGTCTGCCGTCCATTCCATCTCCTTCTGTCAACAATGGCTTCCCTAAACTGGAGCAGGCCCTCCCGGAAATTAAATTTTGAGGAATCAGCACTGTCCCCCATTCATTTACTTATTTTTTTATGTCCTCTGAGAGGATATGTGAGGCTGTAAGGCAACACCTGTGACTCCATTTGCAGAGGAACCAGAAAGAATTGGGATTCCTGTCATTTAAAAAAGATGGATTTCACATCTGAGTACAAAACAATAGGTTGCACCTCAGTCGTAAGAACTAAAGGCAGCTAGTTTTGGAAAAGTCCCCAAGTTCACTAATCTTTAGTAAAATCCCATGACTATGTGATGACAGCATTCCAGCGAATTCACACAACTGAGAAGCGAGTGTGAAGGTGAAGTATGACCCTCTTTAGGAGCCAAGAAAATATCTGAGCACATCGTCAGTGCCCTTAAATGGCTTCTCTTTGCTTCACTTTGCAGATACACTGCCCATGGTGGACGTCAAAGGAGAGCCAGGTCCTCAGGGAAAACCTGGCCCCCGTGGGCCACCAGGACCCCCAGGTCTGCCAGGGAATCCAGGGGTTGGAAAACCAGGACTCAATGGGCAGCCCGGGCCCCAAGGCCCCCCCGGGCTGTCTGTGATTGGGAAACCGGGGACCCCAGGCCTTCCCGGAAAGGCGGGTCTGAAAGGCATAACCGGGGGAAAGGGTGAGACTGGCCTGCGAGGTGAACCAGGCCCAAGAGGCTTGCCTGGGCAGCCTGGCCTCCCGGGACCCTCAGGCCTGTCTATGAATGGAAAACCTGGAGTGCCAGGCATTAGGGGGTCCCAAGGGGCCAAGGGTGAGCCAGGGGCAAAAGGGGAAGTAGGTATTCCTGGAGATCGAGGGCTAAAGGGGGAAAATGGAAATGGAAGTCCAGGCATATCTGGACCACGAGGCCCAACTGGCCCTAGAGGTCTTCCAGGACTACCCGGGGCCCAAGGCATTGGAAAACAAGGACTGAATGGGCTTCCTGGTCCTGTTGGGCCAAAAGGTGATAATGGGCTTCCAGGAATACAAGGACTAACAGGAGAACCTGGCGTTCCAGGATTGCAAGGTCAGCCTGGACCAATTGGAATAGGGAAACCTGGTATAGACGGCATACCAGGAGTGCCAGGTTCTGTTGGCCCAAAGGGGGAGCCAGGGTTAAAGGGGGTACCAGGACTCCCGGGTGCTGTTGGCTATGGCAAGCCTGGGTTGATGGGGCAGAAGGGGGATCGTGGTCCCTCAGGACTACCTGGACCCCCCGGGGATAAAGGGGTACCTGGAATTGATGGGCACCCAGGCAACATTGGCCTGGATGGACAGCCTGGACCTCCAGGAATCCAGGGCCCTATCGGTCTTCCAGGTAAGCATGGCATACCTGGCATAAAAGGAGAAGTTGGGCCTGTTGGGCCCCCAGGAGTACCTGGGATCAGAGGAGCTCAAGGTCCCAGCGGACTTGCAGGAAAACCTGGTGTCCCTGGGGAAAGGGGTCTGCCTGGCCCCATTGGTATTATTGGAAAGCCAGGTCCCAAAGGAGAGCCTGGCCACATAGGCTTGCCTGGCAACCCTGGCTTGACAGGTGTGCCAGGGTCAAAAGGGGAACCTGGACATTTAGGGGCCCCAGGGCCTCGAGGTCAGTCTGGGATTCCAGGGCTCCAGGGTCCTTCAGGGCCTATGGGGCCTCAGGGAATTCCTGGTTTAAAGGGGGCGCCTGGTCCACCTGGCTTACCTGGGGTAAGCATGAATGGTCATGATGGAACACCAGGACCACAGGGCCCACCAGGAAAACCCGGCACTGCGGGACTGAATGGCATCCCAGGGCCCCCAGGTCCTCCGGGGCCTCCAGGTCCTCCAGGAGCCATCATCAATGGTGAGACGCAAGTGTCTGGGCTGCAAGGACCTGACCTTGGCGGGGAGTCAGTTCCCGGTGGCCGTAATGGAAAGCCCCAGTATGGACAAGGGGTGCTGTCTGCCGCACTAGCCCCCGCCTTCACTGCCATCCTGACCACGCCCTTCCCGCCCTCCGCCATGCCAATTAAGTTTGACAGGACTCTGTACAACGGGCAGAATGCCTACAGTCCTTCTACAGGGATCTTTACCAGTCCACTTGCTGGCATCTACTACTTTGCCTACCATGTGCATGTAAAGGGAACCAGCCTGTGGGTGGCACTATACAAGAACAATGTGCCTGCCACATACACCTACGACGAGTACAAGAAGGGCTATATGGACCAGGCATCCGGCAGTGCCGTTCTGGAGCTGAAGGAGGGAGATCAGGTTTGGGTCCAGATGCCATCCGACCAGGCAAACGGGCTGTACTCCACCGAGTACATCCATTCCTCCTTCTCAGGGTTCCTGCTCAGCTCCACATAACGCCCCCACATCCACGACCATCATCACCATCATCATCATCAGCCATAAAACACCTACAGCGTCCAATGACTTTGTGAACATGCCGAAGACAGAAAGAAAAGATTTCAAAACAGGGGAAAGATACATTGTACTGTCTCGGTGTCGCTCTTTCTCAATTTCAGTGTTTTGATTTTGTTTTCACTTTTTTAAACTGTTCTGTTTTCTAGCTAATATTAATATTATTATTGTTTCATTTGCTGTTTTGTTGTTGTTCTTTTTTGATGTCATTGTCATTGATGTTCTGTTGAATCGGACGATTAAGGACCTTACTTCACAATGTGGATGGGCCCGCTGCCAAGGCTTAGCTGTGTGACTGCACATCGCCTGACCCCTGACCCTTGACCCCTGGCCCCACAGAACGTTACATCCCAGGGTCCACAGACATTTCACTTTCTACAGTCACAAACTTCTGATCACTCATGTGCCACTGCTTACTCCATATGTACATTGTTATATCTATATAAACATATATATTCACAGCTCAAAAAAGTACAATCAATACACTGAGACATTATATAAACTGGCTTGTTCTCTGATCATTTATCAATACGTTTTATGATTTTTTTTTCTTTCATCCATGATATTCCGAGATCACATTACGAGAAGGCTGCATCAAGATAGCTCTTCATTATAAATACTTATGGATGTATTTATAATATATTTTTTTGCTGATCTTTTAGATTATGATAGAATGTTGTCATAATAGCTAGGTAATGCTGACAATGCTGGAAGCTGACGGTTGTGATTAACAGTGTAGTATTAGAGGTTGCATGCCAGAGTGTGCTTTTTATTATAACAACTATAGAGGCAGCGTCAGTCGCTGCAGAACTGGTATGTGCGCAATGTAACCCTGTCTACTATTTGAAAAGTCCTAAATAACATTTCCGTAATACGCTGCCACCAATCAATCAATAAATTTTCACATAAGTAAGTGAACATGGATCAGCTATTGGATTTAGCGTACAAGCTTCCTCTGATCAGAACAGCAGACTTTCTTACTCTTTGTTGTGGATTATATATATTTTTGTACTGTAAAGATAATTCTTTTCTGTCCCATGTACTGTAAGACCTGAACATATCATCATTATTTATTCCCACCTTGCGATTTAAGCACGATTGCTTCCTTTACAAGCTCGGCTCTTTATGAATTCTGAGCAATCCATGTTATAAAGCATATCAAACAACTTTTACTGAGGGTTCATCTAGAGTTACACGTATCACATTGAAACATTCAGATCATGTACATGCAATGTAACTGCATTGGCTTAATACTGTTGTGGATTATCCTCAAGGCTATTTTATTTTTTGATATGTTACTTGTGTGCTGCTTGTGTGCACAGAATTTGTGTACTTAATATTTTTGTCTTAGTGGCAGTGGTCTTCAATGCCCCAATCCCAGGACTCAGTTCTTGAATGTGTCATTCCATGCGGTGATTTTACTGGAGGGTGGGATCAGAGTATTCAGCTGCTTCTGTCACACAAAGGTGTATGTATGGAATGTCTGGCTGCAATACTTATAATATCTTGCTTCTGCCACACTGTGACCACAAAAGAATTTTTTGGCATAAACAAATCAGTGATATCCCCCCAGCTACATGCTGCAGAGTCTAAGGGAGTCTTAGTCTCCCTTCCAAAAGCTTGGTCACAGTGCTAGCAATTATATATAAAAAAACATACTTGGGGGGTGGGGGGTGTTTAATGTTATTATCAGTTCATTCATAGACCAAGAAACAAGATATTTTTTTTAGAATCTCACATCTCAGCTTCACAAAGCACATGTGGCACTGAGTTCTCTTGAGTGACTTTTTGTAGTGACTGGAAAAAATACTTAGATAGAAGTTGTTAGAAGTTAAGAGGTGGAATGTTGACGGTGGTCGCCTGCAGCCCCCTTTAATTTGAGGTGACACCACCATGAAGCGTTACCTCACCAGGACCAGCCTGTGGGTGACACTTCCTGTGTTTTCCTGAGAAATAAAGCTAGTGATATGCAGAGCCTCATCCCCCATTATTAGCCTGTGCCCCGAGTGATGAATAGATGATCCACGTCACTGCCTGCTGTGTTTGACTGGGCCAAAGTCAACATTCAGCTACAGTTTGTGCAAGCCCAAAGAGATGGTGCCAGGACCCAGCCCAGGATCTCTTTCACTGGGTGGGGGGTGATTAACTGAATGGCTTTTGCTTGGCTACTCTGAAAGGCAGTAAAAGCCTCAGTAGAAACCCCTTAAGGTGGGGTCATTAGCAGAGGAATGTGTGATAGCCATAGTGTGAAGGACACCATCATGAGCCGCAAAACTAAAGAACACAGCAGCACACCAGGAGAAACTACCAGCATAGACGAGCGCTTGATGCTTGCAGCGTGGAAATACTTTAAGGGGATCAGAAAATAGAAGAGTATGCAGTGCATTCACGTCATCCCTGAACTTTTGCCTCAAAACAAAATAGGCCTCCAAACTAAATATGTCCCTCCATCCATTTTCAAATGGATGCCAGTCCTGGTAATCGAAATCGGATTTAGCGGCCGAATGAGTGAGGCACAGGTCTGAAATAGTGCCTGTCCAGTAGAGGGCAGAGGCATAAAAAGAAGTTTTCAGGTACCTGGTGCAAGGAAACATCATCAAACTAATGCTGGGGATAAATGTGGACATGCAACCACGGAGGTGTGAAACCACAGTATACTTTATGGGGTAATCACGCTGCCTCATGTCATATGTGATTTCGTATAAAGAGAGCTAATTTAGAATCACTGAGCGTATTATATGACACCCATGCTTGTTTCAGTGTAGGCATCCTTATTAGCACCACTTTTTGCAAGGTTTTAGCTCGGCCTACCTGCATATTTCACTACAGAGACAATCATTTTGGATTGAAAAGGACTCCCACTCCAGATTATGTTTTTTTTGCTGGGTGTTCCTGAAGGTTTGAAGCACAGTGCAGGTCTCTTAATGGGTCCATCATTCTCCGATCTTTCATGCCCGACTATCAGGAAGGAGTTCAGTAGACACAGGCAGTTCAGTAGCCCACTATACATTATACATGTTCCTAAAGTATATGTAAACAATGTTCCATTGTTTTTCTACCCTTTGTTGAAATGGTGCTGTGTAAACTACATTCCTGCACTTGCACACAAGCTCAGGAAAAGGTATGGGCTGGATGTATGACACATCCTAACATTCTTCTGACCTGGTGAAATGGGGGGGGAGGCAGGGCGCTCCACTGCCATTCCAGCCAGAGATTTAATATCAGGACAGCGCTGTAGTTTCTGCAAGCTGATTATTCTCTTGGATAAGTAATTACATTGAGTTGTGAAAAAAAAATGCCATTTGTTTGTTTTTCATGTTCCAGTACGACCCAGTAACACCATTACTCATTGCTAATAACTAAAAAAAGTAGAAAAAAAAAAACGGGCAACACCTCAGGCTTGATCCCCGCTAAACAGAAAGACATTCTTATCTGTTCACCACCTAGTACCCAGAACATAAATATACCACCTGCTCGTATGGGTCAGATACAATTAAATCGTTTTCATATATGTCATACTTTTTTTTTCAGCCATTGTAAAGTTTTCAGTTTAGTGCACAGTAAAGAATTTCACTGATTTTATTTTTTTTATACAGCCCCCACCCCGCCCCAGCCCAGTAGCCTGACATCAAAAGAGAACTTTGTGCTTATAGACAGTATTTTTGTACAGTTAATGCACTGTCTGGCATTTCCTTCAGCCTGGTTCTCCAACCCACCAACTCAAAGTTTGTAAATGATGATTGTTGTGAGTCCCTTTGACAAGGCAAGGCTTCTTCTTGTTATGTATCATATATATATATATATATATATATATATATATATATACATATATTTTTTTTTTTTTTTTTTTTATATATATCCTTTCTGTTATGAAAAGACAGGATGGATTTCCATGTTCCCATTATGTCCTGTGTTTTAATTTCCGCAGAGGCTGAATGCAGTGCTGAATTGTTATACACTCTACCACAAGTGTGCATAACTAAAAGAAAAAAAAGATATATAAGAAAAACTTTGCTCTCTCAATTAAACAAAAACTTGGAAATGAAATCCCTTGCTTGGAATATACAGGATATTATATTTCCTATGTAAAATTGGGTGATAATTCCCATTTGCACATGAAATTAATAAAGGTTATATTTATACACATGTGGTGAGATAGCAGGTATGCCCAAAATGATCACCGAAGCCCAAATGTTATATACAGTGTTTAAGAAAAATGACAAGTACAGTGCATTTACATTAATAGTTAGCACTATAGCATTGTTTGTGAAGGATAATCTTTCGTGTACATTATTTTTCCTCTTATGTTTATTGTACTATGTATCAAACTATTGTTTTTTTTCTCTTTGTGAAGTGTCATTGCATACACTGTATGTGATAGATTTTGGGTATAAAATGCACTCTTTTGATTGAAAATGTTTTGTCTGTTTATACTAAATCTACAGAATTTGATAGTATTGATACCACATCAATAAATACCTTCCAGTACATCTGTCTGTGTCTTTTTGCTTTGAATGTTGTACGATTATCCAATTGAAGGTACATTTTTCACTTTACCATATGTTATTAGTAAATTAGTGCTGTTAGTTTTTTTTTTATTTCAATGAGATGTTTTGATTTGTGAAGTACCCCAGAGGGTACTGCATGGTGCTGCAGTGGATAGCACTGTTGCCTCATACCTCTGGGACCATGGTCCAAGTCTCCCCCAAGGTTCCGTGTGTGCAGTTTGCATATTCACCCGGGTTTCCTCTGGATACTTGCCCCCCTCAGTCCAAAAACATGCTGAGGTTAATTAGAGTCACCAAATTGCCCATGAGTGTGCCCTC
>JAODKL010000047.1:13641765-13660722 GCA_026780765.1 Petrocephalus schoutedeni
CCCCCCCCCCCCCCCCCCCCTTCCTTGCCGCCCAATTTAGGAACTGAAAAAATTTGAGGTGAACACCCTGGTTCGGGTTTGTGAGGCCACCTATGACAAGGGCCCTGTGGAAAAGGAAGGAATTGAAGTTCTGGTAAGGCCACTTTCCCCATGTCTGTACTCATGTTGTAGAGCATTATGCAAATCTTAGGCCTTGTCCACACATACATGGGTATTTTGAAAAACAGTGTTTTTCCTCCTCCATTATTAAGAAAAGTCTCTGTCCACATGAAAACACTAAAACGTGCTGTCAAGAGCATGCTAAACCAACAGGTGGCAATATAACTCTAACCGTAAAGCCATGTTGGCCAATTGGAAGCCTTATTTCAGATTCTGCTAGGCTTAAAAACAGCGAATGCAAATGGCGAACGCTGCATACTACCGTCAAAGTAGATAATGGCGCTCACACTGACGTTACAAGCCAAAATTTTCACTTCATGTTGGTGCTTAAAACTGCGTTTCTGAAAATCTTACCCCGAACGGAGTTTCACTAAAGTTTTCAGTGGCCTAAAATGTAGTTTACATGTGAACAAAAGGCAAAAAATGCACAGAAAAAGCTACATTTTTAAAAATACGTGTGTATAAGGCCTTAGCCTTTAGGCCTGTAGTATTATGGGTGAATAGTAAATGTATTAGGGCCATGCTGAGCAGAGTGTGCTGGGATATTGAACACTGGGACATGTCTTTAGCCCAAATGATCTCTAAAACATCACTTCTGTGATCCTACCTACTTTCTCACTTGTATAATCAGACCAGAACCGTGAAGCTGAGAAGGAACTTCACAGCAGTGTTATGGTGTGTTCCTCACAAGCTATTCAACCAGTCAGAACTGTGAACCATGCATGCCATTACTAATAGATGCTGGGAGAGTGCTTGGCTTGGTGCCGATGTGTGTCAGACAGCGATTTCCCCCCACCCACCCCCCAATCCATCATTACCCTGCTATCCTGATCATTTTGGGGACATCTGAAGGAAAATCAACACGCCCTGCTCATTTCATGTGCCACGGCTATGTTTTGTGCTAATAATGAAAAAGAAAAAAACCTTCTCAACTTGACGCCCATTTGTACTTCATATAGGCCTAATTCTAACCCAATTGTGATTAGACAACTGAAGGCAAAATTAAGACTGGGATGCCAAAAATTGATTAGATACAGCAAGTTAAGTTATATTACTTTGAATTTTCTTTTAAATTAAGCCAAGTAATCATAGCAAAAGTTGCTTATATTCAGTGTAAATTCCACCTCCAGTGCCCAGAGTGCAGAAACACCAGGATGAATTATGGCTGAAATGCTTCCATCTTAATCTACCCCTAATTAAGAGTTCATCTGAATTAAACTTCAAATACTCATGACCAGTGCAGCGAAAGAGTTTTTGTCAGGACTGTTAACCAACACGTCTTTGCTGCGCTGTTCGAAACCTGTGACTTTTCTGAAGGTTTCAAAGGAGATTATAATGATGGAATACACGGAGCACTTATCACTTTGTTGTGCAATAGTTCTTAATGTACTGACTTTTGTGTGGTCTACAAAATTCCTACATCATAGATCGTAGGTCTCCCTTCCAACAAAAGGTATTGCTTCTTCCCACTGTTAAGTCTTCTGTTGCTTGAAATCCCTGCCGATTTCCAGGTCACTCGAGGACAGTGACCGTCCGTTCTGTTTCTCTTGGCCGCCATCCTGAAATCTCGTCTTGCAAGGAGGCCCTGGCCTACATCAACGTGGCTGCGTGTCCTGCCGGGCAGTATTGATGCCCCTTTGTCATCGGCCGGCCTCTTCCGGCAAGGGGAGAGCTCTTGGTGTGTGATGCACGTGAAGCCAAAGAGGGTAGCCAAACCCTTTTATTATGCCCTTATACTTTGATTTTTATCTTGCGCACTGATTTGAGGTTGAGTAGATGAACAAATGAATACATACACGTGATTTATTTTACTGGAATCTTACTCCCGCCTGTGATTTTTTAAATTTTATTTTTCTTTTTAATTGGCTACCTGAATTATGTAGACGTGACCTTTTGCTTGCATCCAGACCCCACAGCTCCTCTTGTCATTGGGGTTATTCCCCCAGGACCTTAAATCCAGATGGAATATCATGCAGTACCACATTGTTATACCCTCCATATCTTGGCTCTCCCCCCCCCCACTACTGGGCCCTGTCCAGCTCCCTGCTGGGAGTCACTGCTGAGCGACGGTGTGGTGTCATGGTTAGTTAATGTAGTGACTCCAGGGTTGCTTCCTTGTAAGCTCATCAAAGTGCTGCTTAGTAAGGCAGTATAACAGACAGGATCTCTCGCTGTTAAAGCCTTTCTGCCAACACTGCAGCTTTAATTCTACTTCGAGGGTCTTGGTTAGTGGGCGCCCTCCTCGACTTTTGTTTCATGAACCTTCTGAGTGATAATAGGAGTGATCTGGAATTTCGTTTGGCATATCTTATGATGCCGACAGTCTTCTGAGGCAGAATATGTGATACTGGGGAGTTTCAGAGTGCTTGTTACTGTTTGAAAATGCCTCTAATTATGAGCACAGGGTAACTTTTGTCTCTTGTGGCATTCTATCTGAGAGATGGCCCAAGTATGCTGAGCCAGGCTGGAGCTCAGCCTAACCTCAAGTCAGAGATCATTCAAAGAGTCTGCTTGTTTACTGTAGCAACAAGCAGGGAGGCAGTGTCTCAGCCTCTCCTATGTGGGCAGCCACACCTTTATGTAGGTAAATATGCTGCCCGAGAACAGGAGTGCTGTCGTGCAGCCATATAAAGTGGCCTCACACTGTGCTGTGATGTCACTGGTTTAGGTTGCAGTCCCGTTTCTTTAACTCATCTTTTAGAGCTGTTGTCCGAGCGTGGAGTTCAGCTGTCTCCCAGCAATGATCTGTGACTTGTGACAGTCCAGCAATACATTAAAGCCGTCAAAATCAGTCCCCTTTACCAAGAACTGGGCATCAAAGGCAGTCTAGGGTATGTCTACTTATTTATATTAGTTTAAATGTTATGAATCACTGGGTATATTTTCATGTTTTGGCCTTTTATTGGGTTTGTGTGTGTGTGTGTGTGTGTGTCTGTGGTGAGGGGTAAAGGCCAGGAGAGCCTTGGAAAGCTAGCAGTCTTGTACAAGTAAACTGTTGATAATGGGTATTCTAGGAATCCTCTTTATCTAGTACCATCCTTCCCATTCAAATCTGCATTGCATAAAGTCAGAGGCTTCACCTTCCGGGTTAGGAGCTTATGGAAGACCATGCAACACAACTTGAGGTGTGCGTGTGTGTGTGTGTGTGTGGGGGGGGGTCTGTACACCTCTGCACACCCCCCACCTCCCCCCGATCTTGCTGGATGGGATTCTTCTGACCGACCATCACCACCTGGTTGATTTCTATCAGCCTGAAGTCCTTCAAGCTTCTGTTTAGAGCAAATGTGGCCATCACATTAGGTGATGAATGTCGAATATGGGCGCAATGAAGTTCTCATACAAAAATCATGGCAATTCTGAAAAACCAGCATCTCTCAATTATGCAAATTTATGCTAAGGTTCTTTATTCAGACCGCAGCATTGCACACGGGAACTTCTGACTTTCCTCCTCACTTTTCTTGCTCTGCCATATGTCTTTATCTTCATCTCCCTCCTGGTGGTTTGTGTCAGCCTGGCACTGGACCAGAAGCCTCTTCCTCAACCCCCAGTGTGGTTGGGTGCCCGAGTCGGACCCGTGAGAAAAGAGATTGCACATTGCACAAGGAAATGCAGCTCATGTGACTTCCAGGGCCAGAGCCTGGTGTGTTGGCCAGTTACTGGATGTCACCCACTATGATCTGGGCCTGTAGGGATTGTGGCTCCATTCTTGTTTAGCACCAAACTGAAGTGGTTGACCTGCAGAAGAACCCAGATTTCTTTGGAGAACATTCTGAAGGAGATGCTGATCCTATATTTTCACTTTCCCCCTTCATTTGTTCCTCTTATGATTTTAAAATCTCAGGACACCTCGCTATGAACCTGCACGTTTGATAATCCTTTCACATTCTACTGTCTAGGTTTTATATTCTAATGTATTGGCTGCATCTGACCTTCGGTGATTACACCATTGAGTGGGCAGCTTGTCGAATACACTGGAAAACGGTGGCATACATTTCCATGAAGAATGATTGCTTCACTAATGGCACAGTCCCTCTCAGTTAGGAATCCCTGTAATCTTTCTCTTGAATTTTAAATTTGTCATGTTGAAACTGAGGTTGCTCTATTGGGCCTTGTGTGTGTGTATGTGTGTGTATGTGTGTGTATGTGTGTGTGTGTGTGTGAGAGAGAGAGAGAAATGAAACTCTTCATTTACTGTGACCGTACTGTCATTTTTATTATATGGGGATTTCTTGTTCTTAACATTTCAGGCCACTAAAAAGATTTCCTTCTTTCTAGGATTGGCCCTTTGATGATGGTGCCCCTCCACCAACCCAGGTTGTTGATGATTGGTTGAACTTGCTGAAGGTTAAGTTCCGTGAAGAGCCGGGATGTTGCGTTGCTGTGCATTGTGTTGCAGGACTGGGCCGGTATGTGGAGCAATTGCACTTGGGGGGGGGGGGGGGGGGGGGGGGGTGTGTCGTGTGTTTTGGGATGGCTGGCCTCTATTGAATGGAGGAAGGTGAATATGCTTGCATGTTTCCTAGGACTGAAACTCGCACCCCGAATGCCTGACTGCCATGTGGACGACTTTTGGAGCTTTTGATTATTCCAGTATTGTTGATGCAAATTCGTGTTTATAAAAACAAGTGAGGAAGCTTTCAGAAATGGCATTTTAATGTCCGATTTCATCTGAAGATGTTTAATGACTTTCATCTTCACTGCAAGACATTCGTTTATAGTATAAACTACTCTACAAGGGACACTGTAGACTTGCTAAGTATTTCAACAATTTTAAGTCATAGCAGGATGGAAGTTACTTAAAAGAATCAATTTCTTCATCATATGAAACTAGCACTCGGTCCCCTTAGCTGCCACAGATTTTTATATTCCCTATTTGTTAATGCATATTATGAATTTTCAGATTAATCCAGTTTATGGGACATTTATGGAGTGTTATAAGACGCACTTCCTTTTTTTCTCATGGATGTCAAGCTTATTTTTAACCGAGGGGCCTGTAAAAACACAAACGTAGGGTAACTGAGCTGGCTTATATTGCAAGCAGAAATGTCAAGCCAAAGTCCATCCCACATTCTTCATCCTCAGCTTTTTTTCTATTTTATTTTAAAGTGCACCTGTTTTGGTGGCTCTGGCCTTAATCGAGTGTGGGATGAAGTATGAGGACGCTGTGCAGTTCATCCGACAGTAAGTGGATCTGCTTTTTGGTGCAGAAAGATGTACATGCTTGTCTTGCGAATGGATTAGAAACATCCCACTCTCTCCTCTGCTTTTTCAGGAAGCGACGTGGAGCCTTCAACTCCAAACAACTGCTTTACCTCGAGAAATACCGGCCCAAGATGCGTCTCAAATTCAAGGAAACCAACGGCCACAACTGCTGCATTCAGTAGGGTGGCCCTCAGTAACTGGGGAGCAATGCAACAGGAAAACCTGCAATTATAATTATTAAAGTGATGATTCTCATGACAGTCGATTACAGGGAACAAAGGTCGGTTTTGTTTTTTTGTTTTAATATATGGATTCACCAGCTGAATGAAGGTGAAAGCACAAGGAAGGCCCTTTCTGCCTGCCCTCATGTCTAACTACGGGCAGGTGCCTGATGCACGTTCTGCCTGGTAAACAGTGTAATAATGGGAGGGTTTTTTTTTTTTGTTAAACTTTGTATACTTAAGATGAACAATGGTATAGATCTTTCAAATGTAATAGCATCTTTATAAATTTATATTTATGTGACTATAAATATAAATTATATCAGTGATCCAAACAAATGGATTGAATGCCCCATGTTTTCTATTAACATGGAAACCCTTACATATTATGGATTTTTTTTAAACTGAGAGTAACTTGATCTCATGCAGTATGGTTTTTTTTTTTTTTTTTTTAACCAGGCATAGCAGCTCTTCTCCTCATTTGGGGGTGGGTGGGATCTGTCCCACCCCCTCCCCCTTTACTTGATACTTCTGTCTACCTTGGAGAGGCTTTCCCTTTGCAGCTGTCCCACAGAGCATCTCTGTTCCTCACAGGAAGACACCTGGCAGTTTTAGGTTCTTACTCATCACTGCATCACACTTCCTGTGGGGTTTACAATAGGACATATTTGCAACTATGCTGTGCCACCCCACACCCTCCATTACATGTGTGTGGTGTCCAAGCGTCTGATAGCTGGGTAAGGGGGTGGTGGAGGATCTGCTATAGACCTATACATTTTTCACCCTTTTGAAAACATCCCCCAATTCTTATTGCTTTTAAATTTTGAAATAAAATGAACTTTTCTGCTTTTAAAAAGTGCTTGGGTTGATGGAAGTCTCTGTTCTTGGCTACCCAGTATCAGAGAATGATACTCTTTCAGGGATTATGTATTGATATTTTTGGCAGTGCCTCTAATCATAAAAAAGCAAATGCTCTTGGAAAGGCAAAAGGTTATTTGAAGCAACTTACTGGTGTGTGTGTGTGTGTGTTTGGGGGGGGGGGGGGGGTTCTGTATGCTTTACATTCCAGGGACCATATGTCCTCACAATGTGATTACAAACCTGTAATTTTTTGGTCCCCAAAAGGGGAAATTCAGAATCAATACACATACTTTTTTCAGTTCTAAGTGCATTATGCTTGATTTGAAGGGAGGGGACAAATCTTTATGAAGACACCACTGGCATACGCCTGTACGGAACACTGGACCAGCCTGAAGTGGAAACCCCTGGTCCAGTTTGTTCTCACACCTTTTCCCTGCTTAACTCTTGTCCTTTGTTGTCAGATCCCCCAAAGCTCTTTACGACGCGCAGATTTTTGTTTTAGATTTTACCCACTTATGTGGATAAAAATTCTTGTTTAATAAGTTACTGAATGTCACATCTTTCTGCTAAGGGTTCACACTTAAGTACCACTCCCAGCTACACAACTGTAGGTCTTACACAACAGGTGACTCAGAGTGATTCACTTGAGAAGGTAGAACATTAGTATCTATGGATCACTTGTCACCTTTCCTCATCCAGTGTGACATGTCTAGTGGTGGCTACGTTAACAGGTAAATAGCTTTTTTTTTTTTTTTTTCGTTTTCCTAGATCTTTTTTAGAGCTAGTTGGATGCGGAAATGGAATGGATATTAACCCCCCCCCCCCCAGAAAAAAAGGTATTTTTCATGCCATTATTTTGAAACCTGATACCATTCCAAATTTTAGTCATCAGATGCCGTAAGCTATTTGAAGCTTAGAATTAAAGTCTGGTTGTAGAATGAGTTTAATCACCTTCATTTTGAAAGGATCTTGGAACGTTTTCATCATGTTATGAGATTATTCAAAATGGCCCTTCCGCCCAGTCATGCATACTTAGTACAGGTAAAGTTGTCTTGTAATGTTTAAGCCCATGATCTATGGAGACTTTTTTTCTGTGGAATTATTTGCTGTAGTAAAACATTAATTCAGTTCCAGTTCTATTCTTGATGAACACAGGAAATACTTTGAGTCATTTTGATTGACCTTTGCATCTTGGTAAAAGTCTTTCAGCGAAACAATCGCACAACTGCTTATCAGGACATCTTTTGTTTTCACTGTGTTGGTTCACTAAATGAGTTAGGATGCATGCACACATATAGCAAGTAATTTTCTGAGGTATGTCCAACATTAAAGGTCAGCCATAAAGTTTTCCTCCACCGGACTGCTATAAATTGTTAGAGATTGATTTTTTTGGTGTTAAAGAATACCATTGTGCTACATTGGTAGACAATACAATCACTCAAAATGATATGGAAATAATAGACCTTATCTGCCATTTAATTTTTTTTTTAATCACTGATTGCATACCTGAACCAATTTACTAATGGCTAATCTCACAAAAAATAGCACTGAACCATGCTCCCTTTACCTGCTGAAACCGGATATATAAGACTATATCCTTGGACCTAGGCCCATGTTACGTACTTAAGACTGGGACAAAAAAATCTAAACTGGCAGCTATCCCGCACTAAGAGGAAAAAAGTCCGGCGTTTGACAGTAGGTGTCCCACAATCGTCTCGGTTCTGGAGAAGACAAGTAAATCGGACTTGGGTTTTCCACATTATAACCCTCGAACAAGACGGGCAGTGTGTGCGCCTCCGAACTTGGCGTGCCTTGCGATCAGCCAGCGTTGGGTGCAGCCGCCGCACCCGGGCCCACTCCCTGCCCTCCTCCCATTCTCCCTTCCTGGTCTCCCGAAACGCCTCTCGGCCAAACTATCGCTACAGCATTTACACATGAGCAAATGTATGTAACCGTACATACAAGGCAGCTGTCAAACCACAAACGCTTACATCAGATATAATCTAGCAGTTTTTATTTCCACGTTCTGGGTTAATGTGTCTCTCTTACGGTAGAACAGAATTTATGTAATGTGTCTAATTTTAAGTAGATTACGGTCGGAAGCCTTTAAGTTCCGTTGCGTGATTGTGTGGGGAGGAAAACCCGAATCGCTGATCTACACCGCTCCTCATAGTCACGGTCCGGATCGGAGCGACGCGGTCTCCGGTCGGCCGGCCGGGTGAGTCAGCAGCGGCCAGACGCCCGGGACACCTTTTATTCTGACTCATATGCTGGGGGGGGGATACAGCGCTGACATTTCTGCGGGCGACTCTGTAGATTATTTACAGCCACGACGCATCATCTGATAGTACATCCCAAGTTCCCAGCACTGCAGACGAACAGCTTGAGGGGGGTTTATCGTGAATGCTAAGCTGTAGTGCAAGGCTGCCAGACCTCGTGCTGGAGACCTACCCCCCTGCCGAACTTAGGTGCAGCCCAAATTTCACACGCCTGATGCAAATTATCAGGTCCTTCAGTAACGGCTATGCCGAAGCTCTTCTTGTTCTGAAGGCTCTGATCGTGTGTATCAGGCGCGTTATATTAGTAACAGCGGGTCCTGCGTTTCTGCTAAGCAGTTCAGTGGTGATGCGATCTGCCGATATCGCCCTGTTTTGTCACGTTCAGGGCTCGGTGTTTCGGAAGAGCACTTCCTGTTATACAGCGTGTACGGAAGCGGCTCGCTGGCTCACCACGAGCCGTGCATCCCCGTTTCACGTGGCTCGTGCGCGAACAACGACACTTCGATGCGGGGTATTTATAAATATGTATTACTCTGCAGGATGAAACACAATGTAGCGATCCAAAAAAGTAATAAAAAACCTGCAATCTACGGCTGTGAAGAATACACAGCTGAATACATTTAATATGTTTCGCAAGGGCGATTAAACAGCTTGCGTTTAAGTTATTACATCTTTGGAATTATAAGTTATACAAAGGAAAACGGAGGCATGTAGAAAGTGAAATGTTTTGCATAGCTAGAGTTACATGTTTTGGCATTTAGGTCGGTATGTCTGTCTGTCCGTCCCCATCCAGTCCAGTCGATCTGCACTGTTTCGTGAACACAAAGCCCATAGGATTGCTTTCTGACATTTGCATGCTGTTATGAAGCCAGTGGATGGGTCACGGCTGCATCTCCAGCTCAGATCGACGTCAGTCATGACGTGAGAGACCTGGCGCTTTTATCAACCGACTAATCTAGGAACAGCGATTCATATAAAAAGCGCGGATCCCTTTGTCTCGTAAGCAGCTGGGTGTCAGTTAAATTATCATCAGGCGCTTACGATATTATGTTTGGGTGAAAGTGATCTTTTTTTTAGACTCTTCCAGAAGCAAAGCAGAAGATGACGCAGCTACTGCTGCCCGGAGAAGTGTACCTCAGACCAGACATTGGGGACCCCCAGGCTGTCCACGTTTTTGGTCCCTCCCAGTCCCCTGGGAAGATTGGTTTGAGAAACACTGGCCTAGAGATAAGGCAGATTCATTTACCCCCTGGCGTTTCAAGGCGCCCCCCCAATTCACTGGCTGTTGTGTGGCTTAACCGGAGCACCAAAAAAGTACACCGACTGCCCTATGGACCAGGAAAAATTGCATGCAGTGATGTTGGATTCCTGTGGAGGCCGCAGAGCCTCCCACATATGCAGTACTGGCCTTATTCCGTCTGTTTTCAAACTCTAATTTCATTAGTCTCTCACATGATATTATAATATGCATCTTATGAAAATAATTAGTGTTTATGAGTAACCTACCTGTATTTTCCAGAAAATAATTTAAAAGGAGCAAAAAATTGTGGAAGTAACTTTCTTTGTGTCGCTGGGACATCTACTGGCGGAAGCCAGAACTGCAGGAACCTGATTTCACCAGGGAGAGCACTGACCCAGTTTCCCAACCGCGATGAATGAATGAAAATAACCATGCAGCTTCTGCACCCCAGTCTCTTTTATTCATAACGATGCTTTTAAAATTATAATGTGCAAAATATAAGATGTACAACTTATACTGCACCACCAGAACGGATATGTTAAAGACGGTTATGGGGAAATAGTTTATTATTAATACGCATAAACGAATCACTGGAGTGTCGTTGGCTGCAGGCGAAGATTAAAGTAAAAATCGGGAAGAAATGGTCGTAATATGGCATTGGAGAGCTCAATATTTAAACTTGACAGAATTGCGTATCCATTTAGGTGCCTTCTAATTAAATAGGAAGCGGATCTGAGCATGCGCCAGACTCGCATGCATAGAGACTGAAACTCGATGCGATACATTTCAGTAATCGATTCTATCACGTTCGTCAACTGGAGGCACAGGGGTGATACGTCCCATTGGCTTGGGTGATAATCTTACAACATGCTGTTCATGCAGAGGGGAGCCAGAGCTGCCCAAGTAGGTTACGTCAGCACATACATGTACAGTGGAGGAAAACTGGCCTCTCGCACCATTTTTGCACTGATTTTTTGCCAGTGAAGTAATTCCTGGCTTCCAACACATATCCAAATAACTGGAGCACAGTTGTGAAGCTTCGTGGGCTGTTTAAAATCAATTCTCTTTCATGTCTAATAAGAGGAGCTTACAAGTTTACGGGGGTTGGAAAGAGACTTTCAACATATTCAAGAAATGTGGTGAATCGGCTTCCATGGCTCGTTAGAGCAGACAGCGATTCAGTATGAGATATAAACTCCCCTTTGGTATAGTAATGGTCCACAAGTTCTTAATGGAGTTTTTTTTTAATTGTTTAATCGTTTTAATTAATCTTAATTGCTTGGCAAGTTGATTTTCCAAATAAACCCAAATTTTGTCATTTTTTTGCTAACTTATTTGGCAGGACATCTCAAGTATATTATTCAAGCTGCCCGCTAAAATATTGATAAAATATTGGTCTGATATCTGTAACAGATTTGAGTGAGATGTATAGCCCCTACTTGTATATTTGGCAATGCACAAAATGCCGTTTTTAGGTATTGTCATTGCCACTTGTGGGCAGTATTGGTCTATTACAAACTTGAGCCTTTACTGGTGGTAAGCAATACCATCTAAGACAAAGCTTTGCAGTGAAACATCTATGCCTTCTGTGATACGAATTCATTTGTGTCACAGATAAGAAAAATATCTGTTTTCAGACTGACCAACACTCCATGTTGCAGATATTTATTGGCAGATAAAACAATAGGCTACAACAGATATGGCAGTACAAGCTGCCTATGACAGGTGTAACTCAGAGTATTGCTTTGTGGTCATAAACGACTGTGACACTGAAAAAGTCTATATTTTAAGCTTGCATTTGCATGATGTTAACGTATTGCAGACTAGACTGCAATCTTGCTTTGGGGTGATGATTAATCTGTGAAAGAGATATAAAATGCGTATTGCATTTTAAAGCAAAATTGGTGATAGATTTCTAGTCTAATTATTTTCTTTGAAAAACATGCAGTATAAATCTTCCTGGAATGAATATTTAATTCAGCCTTTTTGATTAATTATTTTGAGAAATATATTCGTAATAGTTTCATGCAGCTTCGCGAAGCAGTAAAATGGTGATTATTAAATATCGTTTCATAGCGGATCTGTTGAATTTGGAAATATGGGCTGAAAAAAACGTTCCCTCCTTCTGGCCTGTTTGTTTTGTTTAAATTGTGCTCACTGCAAACAAATGCATGCAAAAATATGCCGCTGCCTTCTTGGTATTTTGTTTCAATTTGTATCCACTGACATAAGTTTATGCAGATTTTATTTATTTATTTATTTATTTATTTTGTCTTTCATGATCATTTTAGTTAGGTCGCACACAACACTACTAATGTGTGCTAGTGTACTAATGTGTCAGAAACCATAGGCCAGTTTTTGTTTGTTGTAAAAAAACGCAATTTGCATAACAGCATCAGAACAGGAAATGATTAGTGTGTGTGTGTTTTTTGTTTTTTTGGGGGGAGGGGGGTTATATTTTGGGATTATAAGGAGGCACTAATTAAATGTGAGGCATTTACTCTCAGATGGTTAATGTCATCGGGATGAACCTTTTTCCACTAGATGGTAGTACGGTAACTTGGAAACACTGAAGACTCGTGACTTCTACTGTTCAGAGGCTGTTTCACATATTGTGATTTTTAGTGACAAACCCTCATTTGCAAATTACCAGAGGTTGTGCAAAAAATAATGGCTCATGACTCACAGTTAATGCCAAATTTAAAAGTATAGTGGAGACTGGAACGCAGATGACCGCAGGTATTGGCACAATTAGCTCATAATTTTTTGTCCTTTTTTATGAATAAGTTGAGTTCATGAAACACAAAGGCTTCTCAATGGTGCATGCCAGGATTTAGAACTTAAGCTGCTTGAGCTGATAAACCTTTAGATCTGAAACACAGGGCGGGAGGTTCAACTGGTAGAATGGAGGTAGGGTTCCATGTGTGGGATTTATGAATTTTCTCTATATTGGTATCCTTCCTCTGGGCAGTTTGGTTTCCTCTAGTAATGCAAGGTCAGATGGGCTAGTCAGGTGCACCGGTGTAAAGGAAGAGTAACTGGTAAGTGTAACTGTGTGCAAGCGCTCTGTCATGGATGGGTGGGCCCTCAAAACTATGCACTATCCAGTACCCTAAGGATCACAGCATCGGGTACTGATAAAGTATAATTGGAAACAGTAATATAACAGTTAATATAATATGGAATTATTTAGTTATAATGCCAGAGAAAAATCCAGTTATTTCAAATATAAATACTGTGCACCAGTGAAAGTTTGCCACATGACATGTGATTTGAAGTCACATACAGTACATTGACTTCCTCTGGCCTTTTGCTGAGACGCGTCTCTCAATGTCTTCAGTGATTTGTTTTTTTTTTTTTAAAAAAAGAAAAACATGTTTTTGTCAAATATGGTCAGCAGAGTGACTTCACAGTTAACCCCTTTTGCTCCTGCGGCTGACCACACATTCCCAGTCGTGCGTCACTTCGAATAAAAGTATCTGCTAAATAATTGTAAATTTAAAATGTGAAAGTAAATGCCTGGTTATGATTTATATCAAAGATGCTTGGAATTATGGGCCAAAATCCCATTTAAAGAAGACGCTGCGATACCTTAGTTTAGGATTAGGAGAGCTTGGCTGATTTGGCATTTACCATTGCTAAAGTGAGCATTCTTATTTGCCGAAGCCCTGCTTGGATAACTCGCAGTTGAAGCAGTTAAAGATTTCCTGGCGGGACTTTTGTAAATATCCAACAGTATCAACAGGCAAATTGCAGTGTGATTGTGGAACCGCAAGCTCAGTATGTAACTTTGGAAAATGGTGTGATGGGCAGAATCAGCAGATTGGGTATCAAGGAAAAAGTAACATCTCTGACACATTTTCTCAATGCTGCCCATCCTGTGGTGAAACACGAAAATTGCTAATGGTGTCACTGTTCATACCATGACAAATCCCATGAACCTGGACAGGTCGTTGCTTTCATTGTATAACTGGTGAGGTGCCTTATCCTGTCGTTACTGGTCCTTCTACATAACATGGCATTGTGGGTTTCTGCCTTGCCTTCTTAAATTGGTGCATTATGTAGCAGGAAGCCAAATGGGGCCTGGCACTCTAGCACTGAAGGAAATGGTTGCAGAACCTTGTCGGATAAAAGAATTAGCGTACAGCAGGTGTGTGTGTTTGTGTGTGTGCTGGGGGTGCCTGAACACCTGGCCCTTTCATGCAAAAATCTCCCTAGGGGGACCCCAGGATCATGAGGAGTCGCTGAGGGACCCCCACCCCCCAGTGCGTGTCACTGGCCTACAGCATGGAATCTCTGATCTCGAAGCTCCGTTTACCTGCGCGTGCAGTGTGCAGCGATATTTGCACAGGCCGCTGCAGCCTGCGGTGTCTCGCGTGCCTTTTGTCAGCCACACCCCATTATGTTATTAAGAGTTTGCTACTTCTTTGTCGAATGCGGTCCTTAATTGGATGAAATGGACAGTCCTAAGGAGGTCTGATTGTCAGCGCGACGGTAGCGTCAGCGCTTTGATGGACGCCTGCGTCGCCGTTCACACTGCGCAGTAACTCACGAAGCGAACAGCCGGGCCACATTCGCACACATGGCGCCTTCAGAGGAGAAACGTGCTTTGACATCATATGGTTAAGGAACAGGTGCCAATTTGTAAAATAATATAATAAGGACATTCATTATCGGTAGTCAGTGTTTGTATACTTTGGCTTTTTAGGCCTTGAAGTGTTTCAGTTTTTCCAGTGTGCTCTATATTTCAGATGGGGACCTTTTAGCTGACGGAAGTCATAAATTGTGTAGGAAATATGTGGACTTGTAGCACCTGGCTTTTCTCTGGCATAATAAATATCCAGATAGCAGGTTTTTTTTCTCTTTTCCCCCCCCCAGAAATAGCCAGATGATGCTGAATTCAATCTACGCTGGCCTCGTACAGCATGATTACTCAACCTCAGGACATCAGATATCCTAAGTAGGTATTTCATTTATTGTAAGAATTGGTTTTGCGCTGTTATTTGTCAACCCTAAGGTTTCAGAATTCTGTTCCGTTACAACCACGGTATATTAGTAAAGGTTCCTTCCTTTATTCATTTATTGTAAAGCTAGATTTCCTTTGACCCATGCTGTTTGAATAGAGTTTCCCGGTTAAGTATTTCACTTTTCCTTAGCTTCTATATAGTGTTCTGGTGTTGGGCTGGCCAACGTCTTTGAGACGTTTGCCAATAGATGTCAGCTTGAGAGACCAAAGCAGGGACAGTGTTTACTCTGTTTTCCTGGCACTCTTATTAATAATTTTACTTATTTAATACAGCATTTCCCAATGCAGTCCTACATAATCCATGTTTGCTGGGAGGGAGCAGAAATGTTGACTGTCTGGCAAGGAACTGGGAGGGGGCAAACATTCTGTGGCACCCCAAGGACTGGGCTGGGATGCATTGATTTTATACAGTAGATCAAGATAAGCTTTAAGGAAAGATGTCACGTATGCATTCTCCACCTGCCAACTTAAGCTCTCATCCTGGTCAGGGTTACCTTGAGCCTATATCAGGCAAACGAGACTGGGGTACACCCCAATTTAGAGAGCATGCAAACCCCCACACCAACAGCGGATGTGTCCCAACCCTGAGACATGTGGCAGCAGTGGTACAGTACCAGCTTCTACCCAAAGCAATGTGAAATTGAGATGGCACAGTCGCTCAATCCCTGGAGCAGTTGACAGTAATGGGTCCTATGATGAAATCGCTGACCTTGGGAGTTGAACCAGCGATCGGAACTGGCCAATTTTCAGCCTGTTTGGCCTGATCGGTGATCGGCCAACCAGTCACGCGTATTTCTGATTACAGACTGATGTTACGCATGTGCAATACGTTATACGCACTGCCGCGCGCATACCCACATACCTCTCCTGTCTTTTGTTGGTATAAGCAGTGAAAAGAGCAAAGGAATTACCGATACCAATTCTGTTTATAAAGAGAAAAATTTTTAATAAATTTGATTTATTTACTTAATTCCATTTGAATGTGTACAGTTTAATAAGATTCTGTTATGAAAATGAAGTTTTGCATTAAAGAAAATTTGACTTGTTTGTATTTCCTGTTCTCCGGGGGAAAAAAAATAGCTATCAGAAAAATCTGTATCGTCCGATCGCACTCACAAGAAAATCGGTTATCGGAACTGGTCGAGAAAACTGCAATTGGTGCATCCCTAGTTTTTTTTTCTTTTATTAAAAGCCAAGTCATGACTTTACTTCCTTTTGTTAGCATGACCTCACCCCTATGTGGGTTCATGGGCTTCTTTTTCTTTAATCAACACTGAGCTTTTTATGTCCAGGCCATGGTGATTAGTGTCAGTGAATGCACTGTGGGTTGCCAGATTCACCTGGTGATGCGGGCCACTAGGTTGCCAGATTGCAATCAGGGCAGGCATGCTGGCAGACCTTCTCTTCATTGGATGGAGTAACCCAACAGGTGATTCCAGCATGGATGAGGGCCCCTTTGCAGCTTTTCCTCCAAGGTTCACCCAGCATTCCCTGACTTCCACACACACAAATCGGCACTCTGTAATTCCTGGTTCAAGGGCAAGTTGCTTGTGATGAGTTTTTTTCTGTTTGCCTGGAAGTTTGCCTGGAAGGTGGCTTTTCGTGACCTTGCCTGTTCTCAGGAAGTGGGTTGTGTGGTCGAATGACATCCCTGTGGCACTGCAGGATGGGAGGTGGGGAATAGCTAGGGAACTGGGTCAGGAAGTGAGGGCCACTACGACTGTGTGTGATTATGCACATATGTGGGTATGCCGTGACAGTCCACCCCCTTCCAATGCCTCCTCCTGTGGTGGAAATTAGAAGTTCTCAGTAACCTTCTCTCTGCCTAAGTTCTTGGTTCAGCAGATAGCAGTGTAATACAGACATGTGCACAGGGGTGAGTCTCTAATGGGACAAAGTATAATTTCCCTTTGTCTCTTTCCTATCCTGATTCCAGGGTCCATTGAGCATATACAGCCTGTTGTCCAGTAACCAATGAGTATATATGCGTGTTCATTGGTAACAAATGAACATTTACTGTCCATTCTTCAGTAGCCAATAAGCATATACTGCTTGTTCTTCAATAGCCAATGAGCATTTACTTCTTTTTCTTCGTTACCCAGTGAGCATAAATGTTGCCTTATAAGCACCTGGAATTCTAAGTCAATAAGTGAAGTCTAAGTGTAGTAAAGCCCACGAATGATTTAGTTATACCGTACCTCTAATTGTGTTAATAATGTTAATGTATTAACAGTGTTAATGTTAAGTGATTAAGTGTTGAATACAAAGTAACAGCATGGTTAGACATGAGTTTCACAGAATAACAGTACATTAATCCCAGGCCGTAAATAGTTTTTTTTTTTTTTTTTCCCCCATCTAACTTGCCTTACATTATGACCAGAAATTTCTAAATTGCAGAAAAGTCCTAAGGCCTCACACCTCCAGGTCTGAGAGAAATCTTTCAATTAAGACGGGTAATTTTATAATAGAAGAGTGTAATTTGCTGTGAATTTACTTTGAATTATGACTTCAAAGTATGTGTGCAGTTTGATTGCTTGATTAAAACAGCCTCGTATTCCTCATCACAGTAATTCTTGTCAGGTGGAGGATAACGTAATTACATTCAGGCCTTCAGTAAACCGACGCTTGCAGAACCACCTTTTGACACTCAGATGTGACTTGTGTTCCTTGAGCTGGAGGCCCTCAGCCAAGCTTAGAATGTTGACTGCCTGGGCTAGGAGTTTCTGCGTCTCAAAGGCGTCAGCTCTTGGGAAATTCCTGGGCTTCATTAAATCACTCTCTATCTGTGGCCCCGGAGAATCAGGTTCATGCTTTGTTACGTGTGTTTCAAGCTAGGAAAAAAAAGCTTTTTGTTTGAAATTAAATTACTTCAGATGGAACGTGGAAAAAGTGTGGCATATCTCATAGTAAAATCAGCAAAAATGGGTGAGTAGTGGGTCCGTTTATAATTGCCTTTCTAAAGTGTTCGTTTTGATCTGATGAAGAAATGTTTGATTCTCAATGCTCTGGATATTGCTCATTTTGTTCATTTGACGTTGGGGACACTGTTCAGTGTTTGCATCTCTCTGATCAGCTCTCTGCTTTTTTGATCTGGCCTGTTGGCCTCTGGCCTCCCGTATGCATGTGATGTGATTTGTTTTTTTGAGGTGGAAGTCTCTAACCGTGGGTGCCCAAGGACCAGGTTGGGAAACGCTGTTCTAACCGACCAGTGACCTGCGTTCGCACACACAGCACGCGATTTCCTATAGTAGAGCAACAAGACATAGGAAATTAGCTTTTTTTCACACTTGTGCTATAGCCTTGACTAACAGCGGTTGCTGTAACCATTTGGAAACAATTTTGAGCTGCTTTACTTGTTTTCAGTAATGATACAGTATCTGGCATCTGAATGTCTCACCAATGAAGTATCATCCCTCCGTACTGTGCTGCGAAGCCCTATTTATGAAATTTACAGGTGAGTATTTTGCATATATTCATGCATATTTTGTATTCATGCATTATTGTCCTAGATGAATGTACTGCTTAGCAGGTGGTGCAAATTGCCCAGTGATTTAATTTTTCTTTAATTTAGCTTTTTCATTTCATTCTCATATAACCCCTTTGGTTCAGCTGCCTACAAACTTTTATTTTTTATCGAATTAAGCGGTAAATGGTAGTGATATGCTCGTTTATCTACACTCACCGGCCACTTTATTAGGCAGACCTGTCCAACTGCTCGTTGACGCAATTTACTGATCAGCCAATCACATGGTGGCAACTCAATACATTTAGGCATGTTGTCATGGTCAAGACGAACTGCTGCAGTTCAAACCGAGCTTCAGAATGGGGAAAAAAGGTGATTTAAGTGACTTTGAACGTGGCATGGTTGTTGCTGCCAGACGGGCTGGTCTGGGTATTGCAGAAACTGCTGATCTTCTGGGATTGTCACGCACAACCATCTCTAGGGTTTACAGAGAATGGTCCGAAAAA
>JAODKL010000047.1:13665552-13707278 GCA_026780765.1 Petrocephalus schoutedeni
TGGGTAGCCTGTGTGGAAAGGAATGGACGTATCCTTCTGATATTAAACAGGAGAAACCGACAAGAGCAGGAAAGGTTGGCGATATGTGAGGAAAAGGACAGACGATTGTCCTTGGTAACCCCAAGGTTGCGAGCAGTAACTGAAGGACAGTTCAGGGAGTTGTCAAGGGAAATCGTAAGGTCCAGGAGGGGGGATGAGTCAACCTGGATGTAAAGCAGTTCTGTTTTACATCTGTTTATGTACCTATTGTTCTGCTGTTAGTCCTGCATGTTAAAGTAAATATTTCTTCAGCCTTTTATGATGTTGTAACCTTTTACAATACTGTTATGTTTTGCAACACTTTAACCTTTCACTATGCAGTAACCTTTTAAAATGCGATATTTATCCTTCTTGCAAGTGTCACCTTCACATAAAGTAAGTCTAAGCTTAAATCTTAAATAATTCATAATGGCTTGTACACCACCTCTTTGGCCATTTATCTGCTGTTAAATCGTTTTAAATTTATAGGCCACTGACTATCAAACTTTTCATATATATTCACTGCTATGAATAAGCATTAATATTAATCAAACCTAAATATGGTCCATTACCATAACAGAATGGTATATTAAAGGCAGTTTTCTGATTGAAAAATAAATGTTTAATAATAAGTGAGTGCTATATGAAAGGCATACATTCAAATATTATTTTCCCCACCATACTTTTCAGGGCTTATAAGTAGTTATGGAATTTGGGTGGGTGGGTGGATGGATGGATGGATGGTGTTTTCCACCAACATATTTGTTTGATTATTGGGGCAGTACCAGGACCCAATCAGGACATCCTGATTTTACTGAATTAGTGCCGCTGGGTCAACCAATCACAGTCTCTCTATGACATCACTATGTTGGTCTTTTTTAAAATTTCTTTCTCAATTTCAAGTTTGAGGCTTCCAGCTGTCCCGTCGCCTGGCCTGGGGCAGTGTGGGATTGGATGGATGCTGCTTCAAGCCTTTTTAATTATCGTACTATTGTACTTTAGAAATCTGTGCACCTTGCCGCTTAACGGAAACACTGGTTTTAATTAATGTGGTGATGTCATACAATGAAGACTGTGATTGGCTAAATAGGGAAATGCAAGCCCCTTCCTTGCTGGCCCGGGGACACATTGAGGAAAATCAGGGCATGCAACCCAAGAAGTATTAAAGGAGGAAGCCGGATACAGGGAGTCCTGATGCTTTTTCCCAAACTACCGAGTGGGATTTACGGGCAAAGCCTAATATTTTCTTTCAGGAGATCCTATGTGGGGCAGAAAGTAGCATCTGTTATATTTAGTTACAATTTGGCATCTAGAGGTTTCACCGGTAAGGCCCAGTCGGGGAAGAAGTGCCAGGCAGGATGTTGCAGCTACCAGACACAAGTTCACATCATAGGAAAGAATGGAACCTCGGAATGTTCCGGGGCCCTGGTAGACTTTGTCTGCATAGTGTTTCCTGCCGCTCTCTCTGAAATGGGAGTGCTGGACACCTGAGATGGCAACGCCCTATCAGCATGGTGTTGGTGACAGAATCCCTCATGTTTTGGTCTCAGCTAAAAGGATGTTGCCTCAGTCTTCAGCGAGCTTCCTCTTTGGTTACTGGCTCTTACTGATTATCTGCAGAAATCACACAGAAATACTTCCTTATCCACACCATTTTCAGGAAGAATGCAAGATTATAAACATCTCCATTACTGAGCTGACTTAGTGTTTTCAGCCGCAGTCTCTCAGCTGGCTGTCAGATAAAGGAGAGAAAATGTTCTAGTAATAACAGTGGGGAATTGAAATGAACTACAGACTATACAAACCAGCTACAGTAAACCCGCAACTGGAGGCGGCTGCCACACACAGATGTTATTACTCCAAGATTCAAGATTTTGTCACGTGCATGAATGTAGTGGTACACCCACCGTGAAATGGAATTACCACTACGCCAGTCTGTGTAATAAACAACGTAGAAGGCAAATGAAATTAAATAACATAACATAAATGGATACAGAGAAAGTGTATAAAACTAAGGATAAAGTTTATAGGAATATTTGGCAACACTCTCTACGAATGCCATGTCTATAGGAATCTATGAATACATTTGTAACCAGAGGTGGAAGTTCAGGACCAGGTCAACAAACCAGCTGTGAGTACAGTCGTACTCACAGAGTACTCAACTAAACAAAGCCTTGGACTGGATTTGTGCTTTCTGGACCAGAACATTCCACCTATGTTCATAACAGGTTATAATACAGTCATAAAGCATTATAAACATAGTTATAAATATTAATAAAAAGGCATAACTCATTATAGCATTAGGAATACTTTATGAAGCTCTCATATATATTGTGCTATAGATACCTTTATAATGCAGTGCAAAGGATCCTAAATTCTTATTCCAACCCTTATAACGCACTATGAAGGTATTTATAGTGCATCATGCATGAGAACTTCACTGGAGCTAGTATTATATGAGCACTATAATTCTTTTTGACCATTAATGATGTTATAATTCACTATGGATACCTTCATAATGCTTTATTATTTATTATTATTTATGTTCTAGAGTGCATTATTGATGACAGCTTCAAGTGCTGCTAAAAATATTTCAAAAGCAGGTTGCAGTCATGTTATGATGAAGGGTGAATCAGGTGCTCCACCTGTACCTCTGTCCTTGGATCCCGAGGTAGTGGTGGGTGTCTCTTTTTCTCCAAGGTGACCCTGCAGCAGAATCCCCCTTCATTCACACTGCGAGCTGCTTTACTTGTGCCTATTTTGGCACAGCTATTTTTTTTACATTTCCTCATTTAGGACTCTCTGTGTTGTCCCATGCTAATGGTTTCTTTTCAATGTTGAGAGGTCGGCATCCTGGCCTCCTGCTGAGAAGGGATTCCCGAACAAGACGCTGCTTAATTCTGAAATCCCAGTTTGCTGAGTCCCCGAAATGTTCCCACAGTGTACTTATAATTGCAGATTACACTTATAATATGAATGTCTGTGCTATTTACACAGCATAGGGGCGGTCTACACTTAATCTGCAGACTGTGGAAATCTGTGTAAAACACATTACAATGTGCATCTCTAAGGAGAGGCATAAATAATTCTCATGCGGGTCAGAAGTCCAGCGTTGCATGTGCGCACACAGTGAGCGACGTTATAAGTAACATTTGCACAAGAGGCCAATGAGCCTGCAGGGACACGGACTGCAAAAGCTTGTGACGCTTAGCATACAGAGGCAGAGCTAGAGGGGCGTTCGCCCCAGCCGAAACCTGATTGGCTGCTGGAGTGCCCCTCCTCTGTCTCTCACTGATTCAAAACATATCATTAGCTAACGATTGGCCCCTCTGTATGATTCATGGCCCTTCTTATGCTCCCCATCGTAAAAAATCCTGGAATTGCCCTTACAATCGGGCTGTACATCTGCTGGCTCCCTCTGGTCTGCAGTAAGTTGGGGCGACTGTCAAAGAGGTGAAGAGTTGAGTAAACATATCTGTGCTCTGGATTTTGGCCATTCGGCACGAGCATACGACAACGATTCAGGAATAGCAGATGTTCGATTATAATGTAAATGTTTGAAATTATTCAATAATTTATGGCTAATGTGTGACTAATGGGATTCCCCCCTTTGTAATTGAGTTCCTTGGTGTTAATAGGTTGGTATTTCGTAGATTCGCAGAGTTTGTTAGAAGTTGCGACACGGCAGCGAGGTCGGCGGACTAGAAGGGCTTCTTAGCCGGAGGAACTTTTAATTGGCGCCCTGGGGAGAAGCACATTTTACACTTGCAAATTTCTGCTTTTTGTAGCCAACTCAGAGCTGAGCCCCCGTCAGGGGACCTGGGCTGTTATTTTGACCAAGAAAAAAAAAAAGAAGTTCGAAGGCCTCGGGTGCAGCCCACTGTGCATTTGCATGCTGCCCCTGCTACACTATAGTGCTAACAGATGGAGATTTCCTGGGCAGGGCTGGTCTGAATGTGTCTCCTGTTTGTAATCGTAGGGTACCCTCCTGGCACAACGGCGGCATGTCCCAGAGCTTCCTGGAAGTGCTGCAGTGCCTCCTTTGCCTCCAAAGGCACGTAGGTGTCATGCAAGCGCTTGTCTCAAACTAAAGTCCGTGAAGCTGTCAATAAAAACAGTCAAATGCAGAGAAAGGGCACTAACGAAGTGAGGTTTTCCTGCAGGAGACCTGTCGACAGTGTAATTACCCGCTGTGCCACTTCCCCGTCATTATAATTTGGGTTATTGTTATTTGACAATTCTGAATTTAAATGCATATTGATGTTTACTATTTCCTTTGGTCCAGTAGAGGAGTGTTAATTATACTATGTAACCAGTCGATCTTTGATTAATAATGGCAGGATGTCATTGATGGTTGGAAATCTAGATTAATTTTTATGGTTTATTTACACCGAATTTGTCTCATTAAGGAATGTTTAATTAATCTGAGTCAGCGTGTTTTGCGAAAGATTCTCCGAGGGGCTGTTGACTGCTTCAAACCAGACGATCGGTGCATATGCTAGTCTTCCCCAGCCAATGCGGCAGGTGCCTCTTGTCCGCTTGCTCATCGCAGATGACCACATTGCGAAATGTTCTGCCATCAAACGGCTGGACGGCTCCCGGCTTATTTGTTTATGCTTTCCCAGTAAATGCTTAGGTCTCCTTCAGTAAGGGTAGTGCATGTCACTGCTCCTGCAGGCTCAAGGAATATTACGCAGGGATAATGACTCGCGAGAGCTGATCCTCTTAACTCCTTCTGCTGGCTGATAGCACCACTCGTGACAATGTCCTCAGCCCAGTGCCTGACTGAGCGCGGACACCCGGCCCGATCTGTAGCTTTAGCTTTCCCTGGCTGCCAGGAAACGGGAGATTGATGGATGGCAGGGGGGAGTCGTTAACGAGTGGAATAACAGGCTTGGAGAAGCACGAGGCTCGCCTCCCGCGGCACCCGCACCCGCCGTGACAGGCGAGGATGCGCCGGACTCTGCCGAGATGCCGGGAATCGGCGGCCCGCCCGAGCCGGTGCGGTTGCAGGCACCTGTCGGGAGGCTCATTTATGGCGCGGCAAACGGAGGAACCGAGAGTCCAGAGTCTAGGAAAATGAGCAAAAGAAATGCTGGAGGCATTTTTATGGTGGCTGGAGGTTTGTGGTTTTTGCACAAAGTAGTGCTGGGCTGGCCATCTGGCTTACCAGGCAGTTTCCTGGTGGGCCGATAGGTGTGTGGTTTGGCAAAATTTTTCATGGGGGCGGGTGGGGGGGGGCAAAGTCCACAGCCAGTTTCTGAACCCAGAGTAGCCCTGGCTCGAAGATTCATCTAGACTGACCTGGTTAGCCAGGGTTGTGCCTCGGGGGCGCCGTACGTTCTCCCTCGGCTACCCAGCCGAGGGGTGGCAGTGTTGGGATGGGCCTTCCTGGCTTCCTGATTATCTGCTCACTTACAGTTGGTGACCAGTGCTGGTAATTAACGTGACACATTACTCAGTTTTGGAATCGGGGCCTGTCTGACAGACAGAGACGCTCTGCACAGCCGTGGCAAGCCGTGTCACGCTTTAGTGACATCCTCGCTGTATCGCATCTGGAGAACCCAATCTCGGAGGAACATGCCGGCGTTCCATAATTCTGCTCCTTCAGGGGAAGCGTGGCAGTTGTGTAATAGTGGCACTGTAGACGCATGGCTCAAAATCAATGGCGGGGATCGCTTTCCTGTCACTTTGCTGTCACGCCGTATGATTTGTCGCCTGTTGTTTTTCAGCCCCTGACATGCTGACACCAGCCAGGAAGATTGGTCTTAGCTGTTAATGCTTTTCGGATCGGAGAGAAGAGCAGCCAGTGCCACGGGAGAAAAAGAAAATGCATAGCTCTCGTTTGACGTGATTTATGAGCCGTCTGACTGGAATACATGGAACCAAATGACTTTTCCTGGGATTCCACGATTTTGTTAGTAATCCATTAACCAAATGCCTGTGTCGGATTTGGGATTTTACATGTATTCAAAGTCCTAGATTTATTCTAATAATGATGAATCATCCCTGATTATTTTCTAATACCTTTTGATTAGAATCCCAGTTCACATATTACATCCACATTTATTTAGCTGACACTGTAACACAAAGTGACAAGCATCATTTTATTTATTTATTCAATTATTTTCTGAGAAGGCAGGGTCAGGCAGTCCTTAGAGCAACTGGGGGTTTAGGGCCCTGCTTAGGGGCCCAAAAGTGAATTCACTCTACTGACTTTGGGATTTGAACTGGCAACCTTCCGATATTACCTGTCCCAGCAGTGCTTTGCGTTGATCCCTCACTGAAAACTTTAATAAAGTCTCCATTCCACCCTTATGTCTCCAATTTACATGGATCTATTTGCCTCGAACTTGCGCAATCTAATTGAATTCTATTCAAAATATTATATACCAGTATTATGTAATTATTACATCGTGGAGGTCTGTGTGGCTCAGTGGGTTTGCTGTGATCGGAAGGTCGCCAGTTCCAGTTCCACAGCCTGCAGAGTGACATCTTCCCTAGGCCCATGAGCACAGCCCTTAACCCCCAATTGCTTCAAGGTCTGGCTGTACGAGCCCAGATCCCCCAGGGGCAGATTTTATGGGGGGGGGCTCACAGTATGGCTGGGGGTGATGGGCAGTGTCATCCCTCTGTGTCTGCTCCTCCTAAACTGGGGGTGAAGAGGAGACTAGAGGAACAGGGGTTCTGGGAGAGATCCAGCTGTGGGGGTAAATGACCAGCTGTTAGGGGCGTCAGTGTGCCGCTCCGCTGTTCTGCCTCGCCTGGGGAGTCCGATCAATGCGAGTGCTGGTTCCAGCCAGTGGCCACAGCTGTGGGTGGTTGTCGGCATGGCCCAAAACGCCGGCGCTTAAATGGGAAAGTGTGTGCAGCCCAAGGCTGGGCAAGGCGGCCACCCGGCTGGTGGGTGGAGCCGATTACCGCGGCAGGTCCTGCTGCAGGCGCAGTGGAAGATGCATTTAATGCATGATTGCAGGGAAGATTCCGGACAGTATTTGGCAGGAAGATTTTAAAACCATTCGCTTGATGCAAAGTTATTTTCTATGAATTTTGACCTGCAAATTTGTGTTGCTAAATCAGTGCGGTGTGGCATGGGCAGGGTTTACCCATCAGTATCACTGCAGTGCAAAAAGGGGAGGATACTTTTTAATGTGCATTTGCACTGTAATGACAAGAAAATAGCATCACGTTTAACTCCTTACAACCGCCCACTTACCAGTGACGTCAACCCCTGTTTCTAACACATCAATAGTTAGCATGACTCTCTGGCATCTCATTATAGGGTATCTTCAAAAGCAACACTAACACTTAATTTGCTGAATGAAAATACCATGGTACCAAATGACCTCTGCAAAACAGTAAGAATGAAGTCTGGTGTGTGTGTGTGTGTGTGTGGGGGGGGGTGTATAGATCACATTTGAGGACCGAAATGTCCCCAAAGTGTGGTGAAATCTGAAATTTCCCTACTTTTGGGATCATCTTTTCAGGTCCCCATTTGGATAACCTCAATTTTACAAAAATCTGTGAATGCTAACCTAAAAATGGCAAAAGTCTCATTTTTGGGTTGGTCACTGATGGTTAAGGGTGTCGGGATTGGGCAAGGCAAGGCAAGTTTATTTATATAGCACAATACAGACAAGGCAATTCAAAGTGCTTTACAAAGACAAGAATAATGGGATTAGGGTTTTACCACTGAGGTACCCTGAGTAAGGTACTGCTGCCCACTGCTGTGTCACAGTGTCACATGGGTTAAATGCAGAGGAGACATTTTGTTGTTGAGCACTGTGGTGTGTCAACAGTGACTATTAATCACATTTCACTTTCAGTTTATCTTGGAAAGTAGACCATTTTGCTAAAGAACTGAATTTATGAGACGTGCATTTAACAGAAAATGGGAATAATCTCATTTTTGGTGCTGATTTTTAATGAGCTGTGATTGTCGTTGACCCTTAATTTAGACAAATAATGTTTCCATGAGAAGTCTTTCCCAGCTATATTTCGTAAACAGATCAAGTTTTTCATTTTTTCCCCATTTCACAGAGGAGCCATTAAGTGGCTGATTACGTAGTGCCCGGCCAACAATATTAGGCAGAAGGTGAGCTCATCTTCACTCTGTACCTTAAGAGCCCTCAGGAAAGCACTGGGGCATTTTCCTGCATTTTTCACAAACCTCTTTAGTTATATGCAAATGAAACAGTGTGATCAAAGTAACTGAAAATGCTTACGGTGTGCATGCAGAGAGACAGACACAGACTAGGTATGGGGACTCTGTGGGCATGACCCTAATCCTAACAATGACACTCATAACCCCTATCCAGCTGAACTGAATGATTACAGTACGCTCCAGGATTAAATGGGTGTAACTGGCACTAATAATTAGCATCAAGATATCAGTAAAACTGATGGGTGTTTCCATTGCTGGTTGACATTGTTCTGATGATAAGTCATTTTGTACTTTTATAATGAAATCAGGAACAGCATGTGATGTCAAGTCAAATCTAATTGGTCAGATAATAACTCTGAAATCCATGGCCGACCAGTCCCTGATATCTGTTGGGGCTGTGGTTTGCGGCTT
This sequence comes from Petrocephalus schoutedeni, assembly GCA_026780765.1. Taxonomy (NCBI): domain Eukaryota; kingdom Metazoa; phylum Chordata; class Actinopteri; order Osteoglossiformes; family Mormyridae; genus Petrocephalus; species Petrocephalus schoutedeni. The sequence goes on from JAODKL010000047.1 coordinate 13,674,146, forward strand.
GCAAAAGGAAAATCTCTTTCTTTCACTCCATCCATGAGACGTTTTATGGTACTATTCTGTGCTTTACGTTTCATGTAGGGTGCAGATATTACGCTTCAGCTGTTTTTGCTGTGTGTGCGGCTGCTAGTGGATTTGAACCTGTGCTTTCATATTAATCCTGATGTGTCCCCGTTGGGTGGGTCACTCTTAGGCTCCACAGTTAGACACTGGATCTGAGAGACAGGCAACCTGAAGGCATTTTAATGCAGAATCGGGCACTGAGAAATCAACTACAGTCAGTCCTATAATGAGTATATCGATTCCAGAGGTGTCCATTTCAGGTCCAGAAAGTAAAAATCCAAACCAGGATTTTGTTTCAACCAGCCAGTTGAGCGTAAAGAGTCATAGTCATAGAGTGCTAAACTAATTGGTTGAAACAAAATCCTGGTTTGGATTTTTACTTTCTGGACCTGAAATTGACACCTCTGATAAATTCATATACGAGTAGCTTAGTTCAATACAGCACTGAATCACGTTTGTATTTGCATAATTTTCAGAGAAAAACGCTCTTCACAAAGTACAATGTGATTTGGTGTTCACCAGAAACACCTGCACGCAAAAACCAACTATCCAAGTGAAAGACAGCGATGTCTGATTTGTGAACGAATCGTTCTATTGAACCGGTCCTTTTCTGTAAATCAGTCGAACTGTGTTTCAGCTCTAAAGGAATTGAACTTTTTGTACATGCATTGCACAGGTCAAAGTCTTAGACGGCAAACATCAAAAAAGTATTTGCCAAATTATCAGGTCATCCATCATCCGCTTGGCTCACGTGAGCATATTCACCTGTCATTTGACAAAAGGTCTTCTGATCACCATCTGGCAGCACGGGACGTCAGATACCCCGGTGTCTGATTTTAGCATTCACGTACCTTCCCACAGTTTGGTTACAGGTACATATATATATATGGAGTATTTTTTAATTAATTACTTTAATCTCTTTAGTTTTGCAGGCTGCAATCAGGGCAGAGCAGATCGTTTCTGGTGAATCGGCATATCTACTCGCTTCTAGCTTTCAGATCACAGACATTAGGTTTTTTGGGGTTTTTTTGTGGGGGGGGGGGTTGTTTATTTTCATAGATCCTTTTTTGGAACACAGCAGGGGATCTCAGATAGCAGACGTTACATCATTATTTCATATTGCTCTGAATTTTAATGAGTCCCCTGGAAAGCAGAAGAGAGTGTGTGTGTGTGTGCGTGTGTATAATATATAATAAACTGTATACATATATAAGCTAAATATAACAAAATGGAAAGGTTAAACAAATGCAAACTGAATTTCTTGAAGGTTATGAACTCAATGTTCGGAAGCCATGTCTTCTGCTTAAGTTGGATTTATCTACTTTGTGGAGAGACTTGGGCTGACTATTAGCATCTCTCCTTCCCCTGGTAGCCAAGGATTGCTGATTCCAGTGTGAAAGCTTTCTCCAGCATAGAAGTGAAGTGTCTCTCTAACTCTGAAGCCAAAAGGGGCAGCACAAAATGCATGGTGAGTAAGTCTGCGCATTGCGCTCTGGCCCCTGACTTCTCGGGCTTTGGGCTGAGGTACACCGACAGGCTGCTGGCCTTGTCAATGTGTCAAATGTACAGTGGGAATATATGTTTGTGTAATGCACCTGAAGGGGAGCTACTTGTGTGTGTGTGTGTGTGTGTGTGTGTGTGCGTGTACGCGAGAGAGAGGGAGTGCACATGTGCATGTCATTCTTGCTGATCCCAAGCCCTGATGACGACCTTTCTTTGAGACTTTTTATGCTTTATTGATGCAAAGGTAAAGTAAACCCTGAGATGATACTCTTATGCTATTTTGCAAGCTAGGAAAATACCCATGGTACCTGTCAGAATAAATATTAAATATCCATCCATTCACTCACCCAAGCATCCATCTGCTTATCCCGGGGCAGTGTCTGATTTCCCTTTAAAAAGTCAGAAGCTTGTTTCAGAGTATGTGTGGGTGTGTGGTGGTGGTGGTGGTGGTGGGGGGAGCTAAGAATGCTAAATATGTCAAATTTAATCATTTCATTATAATTTTTAAGTCATTATAAAATCTGTGTATGCAAGCTTTTCGTATAGTCATCGTACTTGTCTACAGCATTTACCTGAAATCCATCCAGCTTGATAAAAGAGAACATTGGCCCTGTGTTATGTCACCGTGTAAGCCCGCTGTCCATGTTAATCCTGTCTGTCAGGTCCACTGGTGCTGTAGTCCTGACTGTCCTACCAGCTCCAGTAACCTACCATGGCAAGGCGAGAGGTAAAGATAGTGGAGGTTTTAAGACACACTGGAGTTTGAAAGGAAAAAAGTGCCTATTTTTAAGTAACTGACATTCATTGTCTTATGTTTATGCTCTTTGGCAAGTCTAAATAAGCTCTACTGAAGAGAAGTCTAAGCATCGTATTTTATGGCCTCTCTGTTCTAAATCTGGGTACAGGGAATCTGCTTTCATATGCATGTGTCTAAGTAAGAAAAACAAGCATATCTTTATCTGTTTTAGGGGGCAGTGGTGGCCTAATGCTTAGGGAAGTGCACTTGTGATTTAAAGGTTGCCGGTTTGAGTCCTCAAACAACAAGGTACCACTGAGCTACCCTGAGCGAGGTACTGCCCCCTAGCACTGTTCTCTGGGCGCTGAATTAGCTGTCCACTGCTCTGGGTTAAATGCAGAGGACACATTTCATTGTTGTGCTGTGAAGTGTCAATGATGACAATTAATCACCTTCAATTCATCCTTGGAGAAGTATTAGCTTAAATAAAAGGGGGTACTGTTCTCAGTATAAACAACTAAATCACATATAGGATACCCTTTCTTTTATGGAAGGCATTTTCTAGAACATCTGAATTGTAAATTGTATTAAAAGAGTAATAATTAACAACATGAACAACAATAAAATACCAGCTATGTATTTATATATATGCTGAACTCTTGAAACTTGCATTTCACACTCTCAGCTACTCGGCTCTTGGGAGCTGGTTAACCGCATCTTTGCAGCGTGAAAGACGGACTGCCTGTGTTTGTGTGATACTTAAAAGCATATTTAGCCAACATACAGAACAAAAGTGCTGCCGTAATTACTCGACAATTCGAAGTGCTGAGCTGTGGGAAAGTGCGAAGAAAGCGGCCGCTCCGAAACGCGCCGTCTCGCCATCGCACATTCGTACCTCCTTTTATCTCTCTCGGTTAATTTAAACCCACACAAAGGATCATTAACGGGACGCGTGTCCCATGCAAAGCGTTAGCTCTGGCAGCAGATATCAATTAGAGGCAGTGTGTCATGTGTGTCGCCGAGCCTGTGGAGACAGGCTGGGTGGAGCCGCACGAGGGGGTGTCTGAGTAGCTGGGGGGAGAGGCACAGTGACAGCAGGCCTGCCGTGGTTCCGCCGCATTGCAAGCAGGGAGAACATGGCCACGAGGGGGCGTCTGAGTAGCCGGCCAGAGAGGCACAGTGACAGCAGGCCTGCCGTGGTGCCGCCATGTCGCCAGCAGGGAGAATGTGGCCATGAGGGGGTGTCTGAGTAGCCGGCCAGAGAGGCACATTGACAGCAGGCCTGCCGTGGTGCCGCCGCGTCACCAGCAGGGAGAACGTGGCCGTGAGGGGGCGTCTGAGTAGCCGGCCGGAGAGGCACAGTGACAGCAGGCCTGCTGTGGTGCTGCTGCGTCCCCAGCAGGGAGAACGTGGCCGTGAGGGGCCGTCCGAGTACCCGGCCGGAGAGGTACAGTGACAGCAGGCCTGCTTTGGTGCTGTCGCGTCCCCAGCAGGGAGAACGTGGCCGTGAGGGGGCGTCTGAGTACCCAGCCAGAGAGGTACAGTGACAGCAGGCCTGCTGTGGTGCTGCTGCGTCCCCAGCAGGGAGAACGTGGCCGGCGTTGGGTCTGCAAAGCTACAGACAACTGGACCCGGAACATTGCCGGGTATTTTCAGAGATGCATGTGGGTGGTTAGCCGAGTACTTACTACAAAGGCTTAGTTTTTATTATTTTTTTTCTTTAAATGTCAAGGAGCATTTTGCAAACACTGTCCTACAGCAGTTTTCGGTAGTTATGTGAGTATGTGATTTGTATGAAATCTGGAATTGCTAAATTTGAGGGAAAAAAAATTATAAATATTGCGAATTAGGAGTGTCACTAAAGATCTATGAAAAGGGGAGGAGGGGTCTGATTTTAATGTAAGTGAATGAAAACACACCGTTTAAACTAATTAGTGTGCATTTATTTGGTTGGCTAAAGCCCACTTATAGAGCCCTAGCAAAGCCCCTGTCGCGTTCTTATCTGTAACATTTATTGGGTGTCATAGAGATGGGCAATGCTTTAGAAAGTGGCTTTGATGATCCAATACATGATGAGGTCAATTTTTTCTTAGCAACACATAAATTGTATAATTGTATAAAGGAGTGTAAATGAGCAAACTGATTATTTTTTTAATTCCCCCGATCAGACATGTATGGAGCCTCTGAATATGTACCCTCCATTTGTATAGCCCATTTGATGTAAGAAAAGATGCCTTTTAAATGGCTCGCACCTCAACCCAACAGAGAAGCCGCGTAAACATTAGGCTGCAAACACATGACACCAGGCAGGAGGAAATGCCAGATCATTGCGGAGAGGAGTAAATGGAGCCTGAAATGAAAAGGCACTTTGATGCGTTAAAACTCTTTATTTGAACTTTTTTTAATGGAATAACATGACAGTGAGATTCAGTCCTCCATGTGAAATGTTAGCTTTCTCATCTCGAGTTGTGTCCTAGAAGAGATGCCTTATATTTGTGGGGAATTGGCTGGTTCATAAAAAAAAATAATAAAAAATCAGAGAAGCCTAGTCAGAAACCTAGAAACCTGAGTATTGAAAAGATGGGAAAACCTGCTGGCATCCTCTAGAGAACAACAGCCGCTGTTAATACCTGTGCTTCTTAGTTTTAAAGTCCGCGAGTAAACAAATGTCCACTGTCCTCCGAACTGCCAGAAGCCCCAGCATCAAGCCTGAGAATACACATGTGCAGAGCTCCATCAGAAGCAGTGCAGATTAGTACAGGTGTGCATAAAGGTTTCTGAAGGGGATTTCAGAGTTTTGCATTGCAGAAGAAGGACGACATCTGTTGTCTTTCGCCAGCAATAATCACTGAATGTCCAACAAAGACTTTCAATGGAAAAAGTGCAGGTTTGGCCCAGCAGGTTAGCCCACCCTGTGGCCGGTGTGGATCTCAATGCCCCAGTGCAGTGGGGACACCGTGCTGGTGCCGTCCTTCCGATGAGACATCAAACCGAATTCCTGACTCTCTGAGGTCATAAAAGATCCCTGGGCATCTTTCGAAACCATAGGGATGGTACCCTGATGTCTGGGCTAAAACTGGCCACCTAATCATCAATCATATAACTGGTGAATTCTCTCCTGCCCTTTCACCACATTAGCTACTGTGTAGGTAGCGTACTGGTGCAGAATGGCTGCCGTCACATCATCCAGGAGGGGGCCACACAGTGTTGGTGGTTGAAGTGGCTCCCCATTGGTTCTGTAAAGCCAATGTCTTGAAAAGTGCTATATAAATGTAACATTCATTCATTCAGTATATGTCTAGATGCCTAAGTGCAGGCTCCCCTAGTTGCTGCACAGTGCATTACGTTATGCCAGTATTGCCATGACTTTTTAGCATTTTTGACTTTTTTTTTTTTGCATTGAATTTGTGATATCTTTGTCCCTAGCAGTATAGAGGGAGTGTTAGCATAGCATAAGCTGTGCCCTCTCATTTAACGTCTGATGTCCTAAACCTGCTGATCGCGTAATCGCCGCATGTCACCGCCCTCATTTGGCCAGTCCGCAGATAGCCCATGCTGTGCCCTGTCATTTAACGTCTGATGCCCTAAACCTGCGTCTGATTGTGTAATCGGCGCATGTCACCGCATAAATTTGGTAGTAAATTCACACTGACCCATGTGACCCGAGAAGAGCTATAAACTTATATTTCAATCAGCTGTATTAACATGCTAGCAGTGCAGCTAACTGTAATTATGAAGCCGTTGATAACCAGAACAACTTAATATGTAACATTACCCTGAATCAGAAGTGAAATGGGGATGTTAGCCTCCATAGCTGCTAAGCTACCTTCGGTCATAACTAATAATTATGATAACTACTAACAGTTAATGCTGCGCACATATAAAAACTAAATATTGTTTAGTATATTAATGACAGCTAAGCAATGGAAGCAATGGAAATGACTGTGGTTCCATGCTGTGAATGTCAATTGTTTGGAACTATTCACCATCTCCTTGACTCAGAAGCTTGCCGAAAATTTCTCTACCATTTCCTTTTGAATGGGATCCTACGGGAGTGTCACTGTCACTGCCTGATCTGTACAGCCTTGTCGCTGCCCAATCTGCGCAGCCGTGTCGCTACCCGATCTGTGCAGCCTTGTCGCTACCCGATCTGTGCAGCCTTGTCGCTACCCGATCTGTGCAGCCTTGTCGCTGCCCGATTTGTGCAGCCTTGTCGCTACTCGATCTGTGCAGCCTTGTCACTACCCGATCTGTGCAGCCTTGTCGCTACCCGATTTGTGCAGCCTTGGCGCTACTCGATCTGTGCAGCCTTGCTGCTACCCGATCTGTGCAGCCTTGTCGCTACCCGATTTGTGCAGCCTTGTCGCTACTCGATCTGCGCAGCCTTGTTGCTACCCGATCTGTGCAGCCTTGTCGCTACCCGATCTGTGCAGCCTTATCGCTACCGGATTTGTGCAACCTTGTCATTACCCGATTTGTGCAGCCTTGTCGCTACTCGATCTGTGCAGCCTTGTCACTACCCGATCTGTGCAGCCTTGTCGCTGCCCAATTTGTGCAGCCTTGTCGCTACTCGATCTGCGCAGCCTTGTTGCTACCCGAGCTGTGCAGCCTTGTCGCTGCCCGATGTGTACAGCCTTGTTGGTACCCGATCTGTGCAGCCTTGTTGCTACCGGATCCATACAGCCCTGTCACTACCTGATGTGTACAGCCTTGTTGGTACCCGATCTGTACAGCCTCGCCACTCTGTTTTTTCTACCGCTCTGCTCCACGTAATACAGCGTAAGCACACTGTGCGACAGTAATAATCCTGCGTGTGAAACACGGTGATCACTGAGCAGTACATAGTCATGTGGATTTCACGAAGCATTGAAGCAAAGAATTTTTTGTCATCGAGTGAATCGATGAATCGTTGCAGCCCTAAGCACATTTTTGTCCACCTGCTCTGGTTCATCTAGTGTCCCAAGCATGTATGATAAACAAAACGACATTTGGGTCCCCATTAAAGCATATTACATTGGGCCCCCAACCCAGACCGATTCAATTATGCTTGAAAAATTTTGGGGCCACTATCAGTCCGAGGCCCTTGGAATCATCCTAACTAGCCCCCCCATCCCCTCCCCCCCCCACACACACACATCCATTATGATGCCCCTGGTGGTGAGTATCTCCAACAGGCATGGCTAATGACTCCAGTTAACAACCTAACGACTGCAGCTCAACAAAACTATTATAGCTGCTGGTACATTCTGCCTAGGGCCGTGAAACACTGAACAAACTAAACATAGCTGTTGTGCGTTCACTGTGCTTCTTCACATTCCAATAGTTAGAATAATAGAATTATTAGTTTGGTCATTTAAACAGGTTAAACGAATAAATTATTTACATTGAGGGAGCAGCAAATATTTTCTGTGATCAATTACTTCAAATATTTTAAGTTGCTTTTGTTATTTCCAACATTTAATTTTTTTGTTTAGTGGAGAGAGCCCGGGGTATTTTGTGATCTGTAGTTTGGCATAACAAATGCACATTAATGGAATACGTATGCTTTCTTCTGTAAATGTGCTCGTGCATCGAGGGGAGAGGATTCCATCTGGATATTTTCCCTGTGTATGCAAACGCACTACCTGGATTACATCTGTGTTTCAGAGGTGGAGAAATTTCAGTGCAAACCAGGCATGTCCTTTCCTCCGCAGATTTCACACATGCAACGGAATATGTAATCAGTCTCTCTCTGCGCCTCTCCTCCCAACTTGTCATTCAGACACAGACACATTAGTACATCTGTCCCCCAATCATGGAGGGCAAAAAAGTTATAGAGCCCGCCCCCAAGTTAACCCCACTTCAGAGGGACTGCTTCACTGAATAACTCTCAGAGCCATATTGTCCAAATGCCTGTCATTTTGGAAAGCAGGGAATCTTTTCAATTCTAAGAAACTTGTTCAGGAAGAGCAGCATCTAGAGATCTGCAGGGCGGTCATAATGCCATTTAGGTCAGCGTTTGGCATCTCAATCATGACAGAACCATTCAAGAGAGCTGCGGAAGATCCCAAAGGCTTGAAGGTTCATTCATATTCTGGCTGCCAATAACAAGCTGTTGCATAAGATCCTTGTCCCAGCGCTTGCACTGTACAAAATCCTTTTGTTCTGGCGCTCCCTGCGACCCTGAATAGGATAAGCAGTTACCAAAAAATTGATGGATGGATGTTTTACAGCTGGTGGTCACCTTCAAAAAGAATAAAGCATGCAATGCAGTTATGGGGTGGCATGGTTATTAGCACTGTTGCCTCACACCTCTGGGATCAAGTCTCTGCCCAGGTTCCATGTGCGTGGAGTTTGCATGTTCTCCCTGTGTCATTGTGGGCTTTCCTATGGGTTCTCTGGTTTCCCCTCACAGTCCAAAAACAAGCTGAGGCTAATTGCTGCTCCCAATTTGCCCATGTGTGTGATGGGCTTGCCCCCCCCTCCATCCTAGGTAGTTCCCCATCTTGTGCCCATAGCTTCCTGGACAGGAAACGCAGTTTTTGAAAATGGATGTAGTTAGCTATGTGGCTGTGCAGCTATCTAACCCAGGGGTGGGCAATCTTATCCACAAAGGGCTGGTGTGTGTACAGATTTTTGGGATAACCTTTAGGGTCAGTTGTTCAAACCCTGGTGTGAGGACTTGCCTGCCAATCAGTCCTCTAATTAGTAACCTAATTAGGGAGTTGCAGTGAAAACCCGCACACACAGTGGCCCTTTCTGCATAAGATTGCCCATCCCTGATATAACCATGCATTTATATACAGCACTCACAACAACATAATCAAAATCAATGTTGCTATGAAGCAGCTTAACCACAGTGTCTGAATTTAATGAAAAGAAATACAGTATATTTATGGAAACTGTTGTCAGCTCCTCCTGGCCAGAAAATTCATCTAAGTGAGTAGTGGACTCTAATTGCCACGTAACCTCCATCTCCATCTGAACTGCTAAGCCCTTTGTAATGATTCTTCAATATACCATTTATAGTGTTTAATTTTTAGTGATGTCTTTATAAAAGAAGCTTATTTTGGAAAGTTACATACTAATTACTTACCCATAGACTGTGTCTCAGTGACACTTTTTTTTCTCTTTTAAGGGCACCTAGTTCTATCCTACAGCCATTCTATTAAAGCCATCAGAACCAGAAGCACATTTATTGTGTTCGTGGAGGAGATTTGGGGCCATCGCAGTCACCAGAAGTCATCATTCTTCAGTAATCCACTGTCACTAATTAACCTTCCAGACTCATCCAGAAGGTCAGGACTAGCGAGGGCAAATCTGAAGACTTTCTGAGCGGTACTCACTCCACAAAGCCATGACAGGCATGCATACATACAGACCGAGAGCCACACTCACGCTGTGTAAAACATCCATCCTCCAGCTTAAAATCCCTGAATCGTGATTCTTATTATGATTACACAAACCCTCTGGATGGGATGAGCAGCCTTAAGCAGGGGCTTCGTCAGGGGCTACCACTTCGTCTGGTGATCTCCCAGATTCTTGCTAGCCTTCCATAATGCTGACTAATGGCCTGCAGTTAGCATGAGGTGAATGCTCTTGTCCGCCATATGACCAAAATCAAATAGTCTTATTTGCTTCTTGGGTATTCCACTCCATATAAATACTCATTAGCTGCTCATATAATGATTTCAGCTTCACTTCATGGTGAAAGTGTCTCACTTGCATCATTGTATATCTTGATGATTTATGAGACAGCTGTTACTCTAATGAGACCTTGAAAGAACAAGGGTCTGAGAAATAAACAAAAAGTGCAAAGATAAATGCAAAACCGACTTTGTCTGTGATCCCTACATCACAACGAGAAGAGCGATGAGAGTAGATGTGCTCCTGAGAAAAATCCACAAGAAACATTTTATAATGCCTGAGATATAACTCCTAATACTTTTGGAGCATTGCCATTTCTACAGTATTGCAACATATATTCTGTGAATCTGAAGGAAACCCCATAATCACAGTAGGAGAACATGTAACCTCCACAAATATGATGCCAAAGTGGAGACTCAAACCCTGGCCCAGAGGTGTGAGGCAACTTTGCAAATGATTGCGCAACCGCACTGACCTGTTAGCTACACAGGGCTGTTATGACTTATCGCCAGAGGAGGATAGTTCAGCCCCAGAACCACGACTCTTTATACTGAACTGGTCGGTTGAAACAAAACTTGAATAGTGACCTGAACTTTTCAGCTTTGCCTGTGATAAAGGATGAGGGTGAGGTACAGAAATGAGGCAGTTCAGGGAGACTGAGAGAGGTCTGTCGACCTTATTTTGTTTTGTGAAACAGGAAGTTGAGGGGTGACTCGGGGGTTGTCAAATTCTGACAGCGAATCTTTTTATTGCCATCCTTCCATGCCGCAGAGTTAGCAGCCTTGAAATGACTTCTCCCTCTCTACATAATTATCTCATATCATTTTGTTATTCCTTTTAAGATCTACGGTGAATAAACTCAAGAGGTCAAAGTGCTGCTTATTAGTTTGTTCAAAAAGTTGTAATATGTTCAAATGAATGTGCCCTTTATTTAAGATGCAAACCACAGTGTGGAAAATTAATTCCACAACGAAGCTGTCCAGACTTGCAGCATCGGATCACATTTCTGGAATTGAGTTTCGGGGAGATCTAGTGAATGCCGGTCTGCAACTTGCGGTAATTGTTGGGTAATTGAGCATAGTGGGTGGACAGTAAGGGGGAGCTGCAAGACTTGGGCACTGCCAGCTTCTTATAGCAGAATCCAGTAGCCAACAAGATAACAATAGCTCCAACGTAGGGCAGATTCAAGGGGTATGCTTCAAAGTGGTCCTTTTAAAGCATCATCTAAGATTGAATACAGGCTACAAGGCTTCCTTGGTCAAGGAAGAATAAGTCCGTACAGCCATCTGTTTTCTGTACCCACTTGTCCAATGCAGGGTCACAGGGGTCTGGAGCCTATCCCAGAAGTTACCGCCGCAAGACAGGGACTAACCCAGGATGAGGCACCAGCCCATCACGTGAAGAGTGAATACTACCTTAATACAAGTTCTGCATTTGCCTAGCAAGCCAGCAGGATTGTCCTTCTCTTCTTCTGAATGTTTTCGCCTGTTTTGGAGAGCTGCTGACTCCTCGCAGTTTGCGCATCAGAATTTAAATAACCGTTTCCGGACACGTTTCTTCTGTACCACCGATAAGAATATTCGTGATTGCTCGGCTCTTTTCCTTTTGTCTTTTTTGCCTCGCCGCCGACGTCTTCACGTCTTCATTGGGATGTTTTGAGACTGTTTCTGCGACAAGGCTTTTAATATATATATAATATATATAAATATGAATACAGTGAATATAGTGAATACAAACTATTATTTATATTTATGGACAAAACTTCCTGGTATGCTTCTTATGAATTCGTGTCATGTGCAATCAAGGGCTTTTCAGTGACACAAAGATCTATTGTCAAGCCATTGTGAGGCAGCTCCAGTCCCTGTCCGCTATGAATACATTAGCATAGCTTTCATACTCAGAGCTCCACCTCCATCCCATTGTCAGGCAGCTTTTCTTCATCGTCGTCCTAGTCAGCAATTAACAAGGTTGGCTTAAATATTACTTATAAAAATCACTTTGAAATGCAAACGAGAGGGGGGGGGGTGTTCGGGGGTGCAGGTAGAGAGCTGTTGATTGTGTGACTTATTTTATTAGGTGGGGGGTGGTAGCATTTCAGCACAACTGGCATCCCATCTGATGATCTGTCACCCTCACCCTACCCCCCATCTGTGCCCATGGCCCCGCGATTCTCTTGTCTGTTTAACGTTCTCTTTCGGGAAGCGTTCTATTTATGTCGCATAATTATTTACCTCTCATTAGCTTGGAAGGAAATTGCCTCTGTCATTGTCTTGATAAGGCATGTGTCAGGTCAGTGTGGGAGACGTGACAGAGGCAAAAAGCAGGAGAGATTACAACCATTGTCCTGGGCTACAGTGGTGGTGGGCGGGGGACTGGGGGGGGCAGGAGGGTTCATTACTCAAAGTACTAGTTTGGGGAAGGAGATGCTATCAGGAGTCTGTAAAATGATGGACTGAAACTTGACTTTGTGATTTAAAGCAGAGTCATAGGCAGATTAAGCATCTTTCTATGGACCTGACTCCACTCCAAATCCAAGTTTGTGTCTAGTGAGTGGTTACAGTCAGAACCAGAATCTTGTAGAGCTAGGAGCCGTCCAGGTGAGCCGTATCCCTAACTACTGACCGTATCTTCTAAATATAAGGAAAGCCTCCATCCTCATCCATCTTGCGTTAAGTATCGTAAGCTCATTAATTAAGCCTCTAGGCAGTCGATTATGTTTTCTTTAGTGCTGACATAAATCTGAGGTGGAACATGTTGAGCTGTCAGCGTGAACAATAGCCCTGCTGATCTTCAAATAATTAACAATTATAACACTAATTAATCAGCCCTCTCCCAACGCCATTGCACCGGTCAATCTACCACACAATTTTATTGCAAAATATGGGCTTTCAGTTATAAAATTTGTGCGGGGCTTGGGGTGGCTGGTTAGTCAACAGTGGCATATTCTCAGAAATAGGTTAGATGACAATGTGAAACTTACTAGTCATGCCAAAATGTGTTGAAGGTGCTACATGGGCTGTGAGCCATCCAGAGATGTGTCTGAAATCCAGCCTGTGAGACATTTTTGTTTTTGTTTATGTGTCTAGTTGTTTATAGAGTTCATCTGAAGTGATGCATCCCCATCTCTGTTTGATGCTCTGAATCTGAGCAGTGCATGACAGATGATAAAAACACTAGCAGCATAGACAAAACTGCGCCTCCGGGTTTTCTGTTGTTAAAATTTCGCTTTATTAAAATATTTACTATTATCAACTATATTGAGAATGTCATGAGTTTTAAAATAAAAAGTATGTCTGCTATGAATAAAAAATGTCTCTTCATTCCCTCAGAAAGATGATTTTGCCTCTTGCTGTATCTCCGTTGCCTGCTACATCTCTCACTGTAGTTCTCAGAGCAGATATTAGCTATATTACTAAAAAATGCTGATAAACAGCTCATTACCCCCAGCCTCCCTATATGGAGGTCATGAATATATGGGCATATTAAATGGAAGACAGTCAACGTAGCAGATAAGCTTAAGTGTAACTTAAATGACTAAAGTACAGCCTATCAATATGAGAGGCTATAGCTGAACTGGTGTGTTTTAGTGCTCTGGGCTAGCTAAAGACAAAGCCTTCATTCGACACCGGGGTACCTCAGGGATACTGAAAGCAGGCTGTGAGGCATTCTCCCACATCTTTTTTTATTATATTTGGCAGATGCTTTTATCCAAATAAGCGTACAAATGGGAAGGTAGGGTCAGCCAGTCCCTGTCATCTGAGTAGCATAGTAGAGCCATGGTCGATACGGTTGCCTTACGACTCTCGAGACAAGTGAAAGCGACTAAATGCAATTTGCTGATGGGTTTATTTTATCCCCGGATGTGTGGCTTTCATTTAGCTGGCGGGACTGTCTCTGTTCTTTGTGCTTTCCTCTCTTGGTGTCCGCTGAAGCCGGGCTGACAAGCTGCTGCGTCTCAGGTTAGCTGCCGTTGTCCATTTAATGTTGCCTCTGTCATACAAAGTGGTCGGTTTGCTTAACTAAGCATAAGAATGGCCTTATGATGTGTTTCCAGGTGGAGTTTTTAAAGATTCAGAACTTCTGCCAGTCCAGTATCGATATTTTTCATTATTTATTAATCTGTTGATCTGTAATGCTAATGAAAGAATTACTATTCAATAATTACTATTTCTCAGAGGCAGAGGACGGGCCTCACACCTGGGAGGGCTGACGGTGGGCGTCCCATGTCACTCACCGATTAAAAGCATCTCATTGCCCAACCAGTCTACATGTGCTTGTGGACTTGGAGAAGGCATTCGACCGTGTCCCTTGTGGTATCCCGTGGGGAGTGCTCCGGGAGTATGGGGTGCCAGGCCCCCTTATAAGGGCTGTTCAGTCCCTGTACAACCGGTGCCAGAGCTTGGTCCGCGTTGGCGGCAGTAAGTCGGACTCATTTCCAATGAGGGTTGGACTCCACCAGGGCTGCCCTTTGTCACCAATTCTTTTCATAACTTTTATGGACAGAATTTCTAGGCGCAGCCGGGGTGTTGAGGCTGTCCGGTTTGGTGGCCTCGGGATTGGGTCTTGCAGATGATGTGGTTCTGTCAGCTTCTTCAGATCGTGACCTTCAGCTCTCACTGGAGCAGTTCGCAGCCGAGTGTGAAGCGGCTGGGATGAGAATCAGCACCCTTTGTCACCAATTCTTTTCATAACTTCTATGGACAGAATTTCTAGGCGCAGCCAGGGTGTTTCAGTGACCTTCGTGACCTTCAGCTCTCACTGGAGCAGTTCGCAGGAGATCGACAGGCGGATTGGTGCGGTGTCGGCAGTGATGCGGGCACTGCATCGGTCTGTCGTGGTGAAGAAGGAGCTGAGCCAAAAGGCAAAGCTCTCAATTTACCAGTCGATCTACGTTCCTACCCTCACCTATGGCCAATATCGCGAATACAAGCGCCCAAAATAGTTTCCTCCGTAGAGTGGCTGGGCTCTCCCTTAGAGATAGGGTGAGAAGCTCAGTCATTTGGGGGAGACTTAGAGTAGAACCGCTGCTCCTCCACATTGAGAGGAGTCAGATGAGGTGACTCGGGCATCTGGTCAGGATGCCTCCTGGACGCCTCCCTGGTGAGGTGTTTCTGGGCATGTCCCACTGGGAGGAGGCCCCGGGGAAAACTCAGGACACACTGGAGAGACTATGTCTCTTGGCTGGCCTGGGAACGCCTCGGGATTCCCCCGGAAGAGCTGGACGAAGTGGCTGGGGAGAGGGAAGTCTGGGTTTCCCTGCTTAGACTGCTGCCCCCGCGAGTGGCGGAAAATGGATGGATGGATGGATAGATATAAGGTCTGCTGTTTTGGACACCACAGAGATGCAGCAATCAAAGCTATACAGTTTGTGTGCCAAAGATAAGTTATACTAGAAGCAACAGCAGCGAACCCCAACCGGTGAGTGGAGCCTAGTTGTTAAAGTTTAAACTGGATGAATTAATAAAGCAGCAGACACAAAGGTCTGGTGGTGTTGCCCAAAATAAGCTTCCCTAAGCAGATGGGTCATAACACAGCTTTTCCAGGGATGTGTGAAAAGTAAAAATAAAAGTGCAACAATGCGCCTGAGAAAATCAAAACCCCAGTGTCTGCTGGACAGAAGATGAGAATGAGAAAACCAAACAAAGTGAAAAAACAGAATAGCAGGGCCAAAGCTAGGGCATCAGAGGAGCGAGGATGGGTCTTGGGAGACCAACACCACCAAATTCAGAGATTTTAGGCCCCATAAAAGAATATCATATTGGGGGCCCAAGTTCCCTAGCCTCTACAGTACCCCTGACCAGATCTGAAGGTGGAAGTGATGATCGGAGTTTGGAAAAGCAGAAGTCAGTGCACACTGGTAATACGTGGACCCTTTTGATAGCAATGCTGATGCTTTGACTCATTATATACAACAGTTGTACGCGCAAAACTTTCAGTATAATGAATCAAACTAGTGATGCCAAACCTGGAGCGAGATCGCTTAACCAGTTTGGAATGGAAGTAATGAATTCAGGAAAATGAATGTATGGATTTAATGCAAGTAATTTATCAAAACATCAATCATTGTCCATTTCCAGTGCCAATTAGGAAAGTCTAATAGGAAAACATTAAAATCAGCTCATTAGACAAAATTTTATCCTCCAACACAACTCATGATCTGATAAAGTTTTTGCTATAAGATACACAGAGGTGGGTAATCCAGGTCCAAAGAGTAAAAATCCAGACCAAGATTTTGTTTCAATTGATTAGTTAAGCACTCTGTGACTGAGACTCTTAATACTTAACTGGTTGGTTGCGACAAAATCCTGGTCTGGATTTTACCAGTAAAAATGATAGATGCACAAATATATTTGAATGCATAATGCCATTTACCTTTAATACCTTGGTATTATGACTCTTTACCAGTGCATGCTCACAGATGCTTGGTCCCAAAGGAACTAAAGAAAAATTGGTTAGTATGCATTATTCAGCACTTATGAGCAGTTATATGTCACTGCATGCAGCATCAGAGGATTATTATGAGGGTAACCTCTTCGTAATGGTGACGGCTATGGATGGTGCACCTTCAGGCTGAAAATAATATCTCTGCTGGATTTACAAAATGAGGTGCATGCATAATGTGGGTTTATGTGGCCAAACACTAGGACTGTTGTAGTTTTCTTTTATCACCAGAGGTGGGTAGTCCAGTTCCAGAGAATAAAAGTGCAGATGAAGATTTTGTTTCAACCAACCAGCTGAGTACTCTGTGAGTCTGACTCTGTGTACTCAGCTGGTTGGTTGAAACAAAATGTTGGCCTGGACTTTTATTCTCTGGACCTGAACTACCCACCTCTGTCTATGACTTAGTGAACAAGATGATTACACACACACACTGGTCGCTAATTTGTGTAACTGCCTGAAATGAGTTGCATGTTTAAACATTTTCTGGTCTTGTTGGTGTGTAAGGCTGTAAAGCAGCAGTTGATTTTGGTTTAGAAGTGTAATGTTCTTTATAAAATTGCTTAGATGATTAAACATTTTGCATTAGGCGTTTAAACATTATGGAAGATGGTGAACTGCTTCTAAAGCCTTTAGTTTGGCTTTTTGTATACATTGTATTGTGAGCCAACAGTTATCATCCAAAAAAAAAAAGTTATTTTTGGACACACAAAAACTCTATATTTTGTTTTACACAAACATATTCAAATATGACTACGAATCTGGAGTTGGCATTTTTATGAATTGGTATTATTCTGAAATACAGTTAAATAATAAAATGATTGTGAATAAGGTCCAAATAACACACATTGCCTTTCTGTTATCTTATGAAAACATACAGCTAAACAACCCAGGAAAATGCATAAAAATAAAGAGATGATTTATTTAGCATTTTAGGTAAAATGAGACATTTTTACATTTCTACAAATTATTTTCTCTGGTTATGAATAACTGCTGATTGGACCCATGAATAGTGATTAGAATGAAAAGCAAACAAAGATGCTTATTTCTCGTGCATGGGTCTGAGAGTGTCAGTCCTCAGGGACTCTGCACACCCAGCAATGTAGTGACAGAAGCGCGTATTCTGTCATCAGCATTAGTTCACTTGTTGCAAATTGGACAAAGAAGAGATTTTATTTCTTCTGTGAAGAATCCAGTCATTTAAAAGCTTAACAGTCCTATTATGGGTGTATATTTATAAATATTTCCCAGAATGGGACTCATTGCGAAAACAATAACACAACAATGGTACATTTAGTTGGTTTCATTGATTTGGCTCGTTTCGCCGACTGGTGCTTTTATTAAGCATAGCGATGATGGTTTATGGATTTTGACTAAAATGTAACTACTTTCTGTTGACTAAAATTATGATGTGGATAAAAGTGCCTAAAATGTAACTAAAACTAATAAGCATTTTCATCTAAAGACACCTGAGACAAAATCTAAAGTAGCTGCCAAAATTAACACTGACCATCAGCCTGGAGATGTTCATTCCAGATACCACAAATCCCTGCAGCCTTCCCTACCCTCAGCTAGCTCATCACGTGTGCAATCTCAGTGTGATTGGGTAGTTAGCAGCTAATTGGAGGATCGGCCTCAAGAACTGTGGATGCAGAGATGTCCAACGTCCTAGCCAAAGGATCAGCTTTAAAGAGCTGCACAAAGTAGCCGACCCAGCAGGTCACAACTGTAAGGATTCAATGCTGATTGCCGAGGTTCCAACCGATTTCCACATTGAGCAACAAAAAGCTATGGGGCTGGTCGGCTAGGTGGAATAACCATGTCACACACTGAGGCCGTATCCCTGGTTATTTCATCCACTGACGGTAGAGAAAGCTGACCTAATTGCATACCAGGGAGTGGCACAACAGGACTGCTTATAGAATCCATGACACACGCTGCTGTAAGGCCATCTTCAGCTTCAGTCAGGGTTCAAGCTACAGCCATACCATCTATACCTAAGTGGCAAAGCTCAAGAAAACCACAGTAGCTATCCAGGAGCCTGAATTAAAGTGGTACCAGTGAGGCCTATCACAGGGTAGAGGTATTAGCTGGTCCCAGCCAAGTATGATGCCCATGATACACATTCCTGGTGATGTGCATTTCACGCTGCAAAGTACAATTGCCTATTCTTATTGTGACATGGACAATCCCTATCGTGGCCGAACTTTGGCCAGTCTCTGTTTTCGCTAAAGAAAGAAATACCAGACGCAGTATCGAACATCATGCGCATGTCTGTGTCGTCAACTATGCCATTTATATATTTCTCCCTTCATCCTAGTACCGGTTTTTTTCAGACACCACCAATTTAGTAACCGTAGTTATGCTATGACTAGATGATTTGCTGTACTGTGGTTGCTGAATATACTGGGTGAATTGTCACTTGGGGCTGATAAAGTAAAAGCTGATGAATGCCCTGGCATATCAATTACAGCTAGCGTCCCTGATGATTACACTGCGGAGCCCCTTGGGCATGGTGGAACCTGTCCTGCCCGAGCGGTGAGTCTGCTGGTCCCAGCTCTTTAATGACATGTTGACGGTGAGCAGATCACTCCGTAAATCCAGCCGACGGTGCTGATTTAGCGGACGTGGCCCATTATAAGCCACATAGTGAATGCAGGTTGCATTATTAAAGTGATTTTCAAGATAGTGCTTTAGAAAACCAATGGGGAGCCACTTCAACCACCACCACTGTGTGGCCCCCTCCTGGATGATGCGACGGCAGCCATTCTGCACCAGTATGCTACCTATACAGTAGCTAAGGTGGTGTAGGGGGCAGGGAGAGAATTCACCAGTTAGATATAGGGAATGGCCAGATTTGACAGGGCCACAGTTAGGCGATTTTTGACTTCTGTCATTCTGTGAGACAGCACTAACTGACCGTGCTGTTGCCACAGGTCTATCCATGTCAGCAGAAGAAATAGGTGGTAACAGTTTAGCTACTTGACGAGCACATGCAACTACAGATGTCTCTTGGAATGTCTTCACACCCTTCTTGTGACACGTAATTTGAAGTTCCTGATCCAGTCCAGCCAAAAAAATCACAGCACTCTCACATACTCCGTTGCATTATGCTCGATGTCTAGGAAAGCTTCTCTCATAAGCCAGCAAACGTCAGCTGCATACACTTCATTCCACGTCTCCATATCTCTGGCGTGAACTGGGAGAAGTGCGATTACATCTTTCTGAGCAAAAGCCTCCGGCAGGCTTTTCTTTGATGCGACGAGAGAGGTACATGTCACACAGCGAATTGTCCCAAACGATAAAGACTTCAGGTAGCAGTCTGGTGGGTAAATCAGCAGCCAAAACTGCATCTAGTTCCACACCAGTGTCGTTATAACGAGCTTCTCGAGTCACTTTGTACCGTATAGCCCATAGCTGAAACGACTCACTGCCGACGTTTCCAAATAGTGCAAGTAAAGGAATGTCTCTTAGCACCCTCTGGCTACATGGTGGCTGAACTGTAGCTTAAACACAGGAGTGTGGAAACTAATTTCACTGTCAGCTAAGAAAACAAAATGACCAAGACTACAGGATGTTTTATTGGACTCTTGCAGCACAGATATAGGCATAACTTATTTTTGTCTTTATGATGATACTTCTGTTTACAGGGTTGATAGCTTTCGTCAACTGGTTGATGTTGATGTTGATTTTCAATCCGAGATAGGTCTGCGCTCAAATGCACATACATTTACATGTATGTCACCATTTTCTAACCGTGTAAATAGTCTGTTTGGCTTCCAAACTACCCCACACTTTCGGTGTAGCTAATTTTAGGTTTACAATGAAATAAAACAGATTTGCAGTAAGAGTCAGAAAGCGTGACTGTCAAGATACGTGTGTGAGAGTTGGAAACCCTGTGTTTGCAATAAAGAAAATGTCTGTACCGAATAGCCCTGAATTTACATTTCCTTTTGACCACACTGTTCTAATAAAAGTGCCTCCCCATGAAAATCTTCGGCCTGTCTGTCAGACTTGTTCTGGCACTGTAATAAGCTGACGATGAATTAT
Organism: Petrocephalus schoutedeni; assembly: GCA_026780765.1. Lineage (NCBI taxonomy): Eukaryota > Metazoa > Chordata > Actinopteri > Osteoglossiformes > Mormyridae > Petrocephalus > Petrocephalus schoutedeni. Next base: position 13,694,559 of record JAODKL010000047.1, read on the forward strand.
TGATTGGGACATAAAACTAGTGTGTATGTGGTGTCAGCAGTGTGTTCTAAAATAAATGCCCCTATATAGATTTTCAATTAAAGACAGAGGGAAACGGCTATTAGTTAAGTTTAAGGGCACTTGTCACCATAGCATTAAGTACAAGTCTGATAAGACTGGCGTTTATTTATAGCTGTGACAACGTTTAAAGGAATAAACGATCCGTGCGATTATAGAGAAAAGCATGAAGTGATTTAGCAGGGCCGTCATGCGGAAAATGTTGTTTTCCTCTTCTTTAAGCGGATAATCAAATCTTCGGATGCACGCGATGTTCTCAGTGTCAGGTGTGTGTGTGTACAATTGCTGCCACCCTGATTTTGTTTAAGAGAGCTATTGTCTCATTCTGTCTCTAAGGACGTCCGTTCAGTCCCCCCAGTCATTTATCTCGGGAAGAAAAAAGCAAATTTTTAGTGACAACACATCTATCATAGTGAATTGCACTCATAATAGAGGCACACATTAACCCATTATGCTTTACATCCTACCACTTCAAATACTAATTCAGCTGTAGTACTATTGTCCATTACTACACCATTACTATAGTGTGATTAGTTGTACTATTGCTGTTACTAATAAAATGATATTGTTTCTCCGTTCTTGCAGGTTCTGCTGCCAAGACCAATAATGCAGCTTGTGATGCAGAGAATTTTAGGTGTTAGAGTTTCTCATTTTCCACTGTTAAAGAAAGTGTCCACCCCATTGTGCCAAAGGATTCAATAATGCTTAGAACAAATTGTCTTTTTTTCTGAATGAAATCCACTTTGTTTTATTATAGTAATGCAACAGGTACTTCAGGCGCTCATTGCCACTGTTGCCGGCCATCGGCGTGGCAGAGAAAGACCAAGTTTGCAATCCTATTGCTATTTTTACGTTCAGCTGAGATACTTTGTTGCAGAACAGAGCTGTTATCTGATGGACTGCAAGTGGGAAATTACAGCTTGTCTGCATTTCCAATCTCACTTTGCCAAAAAAAAGATCGAAATCAAAGGACAAATGCTAGTTAATGACAATCAGAAGCCGATCGGGCTGTCCTTTCAATTTGCGTCATTGTGATCTGGAGAATGTAACCTGGAATGATCTCCTCACGCACAAGCAATGGAGCCCCTCAACACTAATGCTCAAATTAATCTAGTTAGAATGTTACTATTTGATAACCAGTCATGATTGTTCTGGTTTATAGATATTATCTTGGTTGCTGATGCATGTTTTGAGAGCTTTTGGCATTGGAGTTTAGTAGATTAGACAGGAAAGATGCCTTGCCATCTTAGCATTATCAAGTGAGCGACATCTTTTAATATGTGTTTTTTCCCCCAACATATTAATTTTCATGTATTGATTTGCGTGTACTCTTACTGACACAGCAGTTGCAGACAGGGGGTGGTGTGGGGGGCCTGTTGGCGTTGGCCGGTCACCCAGTGCTAGTGTTCACTTACACATGCACTACTATAGTAAATTTCATGACTCCAATTCACCATTTTAATACCCAGAAGAGACCCCATGGCCCCACAGGGAGAAGATGCAGACTTCATGCACATGGAGCCATGGCAGAGACTCCTGGTCCCAGGAGTATGAGGAACCAGGTCTGCTATTTGTATACATTTTATTTATTTAACCACCAAATAGAATCGTCATCCAGCCCCCCCAGTGGTCTGCTGCAGTCTATTCAAACCCAAAGGTGGTCCGGTGCACAGCTTCCAGATCTCTCTGTAGGGCAAAGTCGGTGTCTGTTGGTATCACAGACTCAGAAAACAAAGACAAGAAGAGCAGAAAATGACAGGTGCAGATGTCCTTCAGCTGATACCCTGAATCCTGGAGACAGACTAGTCTCCTTCCCCTCCTACCTGAAGGTCCACCAAAGCTGCCTACCCGTGGCGGAGACTGCAGGAACCACCTGTGGGCGACACGCAGCTATTCAGTCATCATGCAAACATCCTTCAACGGTGCAGAACTGAGACTTTGTATTTTTGACCGAGATAGCTGAGGGAATATTTGTGTATACATGCGGTGTATGTGTGTGTGCGTTTTTGTAATTATAACATTGTGGGACTGAATTTCCACACAATGTAATAAGAACCCGTAACTTTCTACCTTGTGAGGACATGTTTCGGACCCCACAAGCATAACCTCGGTATTATAAAAAAAAAAATCTGTGAATGCAATGAAAAAACTTAAAATGCCAAAAGTCAAAAGTTTGCATAGATCACATTTGAGGACCAAAATGTCCCCAAAATTTTTTCAGGACCCCATTTGGATAACATAAATTTTATAAAAATCTGTGAATGCAATCAAAAAAGTAAAAATGCCTTAAGTCTTGTATTTGGGTTTGTTACTGATGGTTAAGCTTAGGGCTGGGTTGGGGTTAAGGGTGTCGTGATTGGGATTAGGGTTTTTCCCACAGAAATGACTGGAAGGTCCCCATTTAGATAGGTACGCGAGTCTGTGTGTGTGTTTGCGTGCCGCACAGCGTGAAGATGCATGCGAGTGTCAGTGACAGTGGTGCCCTCCCCCGCTACACTTTTTGCTATTCAGGGCTGTGGGGGTCCAGAGCCAATTGGAGGCTAGAGGTACACGGCGGAGAATAACCCAGGGTGGGATGATGATTTAGTTTTAGGATTAGGACATCGTCTGGGGTTTGGATATTGTAATATGTGTATGCATAGAATTAGTGTCGGTGTGGTCCTAAAGATGTGAGAAATTATTTGATTAAATGATAATCAAATGATAAATACTAGTAATATTTAATAGTCAATGGGTAAATGCCTTGCACATTATGTGTCTCAAAAAAAAGGACTACAGTAGGCAAACTTGACCAAGCCCCTGATCTTTCCACTAACTAGAAACCTCCCTGCAAGGGCCCCTTAATGACAGGGGCCCTAAAAATTTTGGAACATAATAATATTGGTCTTTATTGGGGGCCCAATATGATGTGTTTCCATGAATGGTTATAGGCTGCCCAGAAAGTAGCATGTGTGTGTTTGTGCTGTGCCAGCCGTCATGTCTGAAGGGCACCGTGCTGTCTGCAGGGGAGCTCTCCCGTCAGCTGCCTGCAGAGCGGTCCTCAGCCCTCTGCTGCCTGTGCTCTGCTATATCCATGGCACAGGGTCAGTCGATGTCTGCCCTGGGAACAGGAAACCTGGCCGAGTGGAGAGGAGAGTGACAGTATGGATGCTAAAATGTGATAAAAGCGAAGGGGCAGCATGTTTAGTTGCAGCAGTGGCCTTATTTGTGGCACTCAGGCCGCTGGAGTTACATTGCCTTCCCAGCGTACCCACCAGCATTTTCCAGTATTTGATTCTCTTTAAAAGATTTCCTGACAAATAATTGCTTTTAACTTTGAAAATGAGACTATGTATTAATAATAGCATACTGACAGGAAGAATGTGTGTATTTATCATTTGTAATTGAGACAAATCTCATCATTTAAAGGGGGTTCAATACTGGCATTGTAAATATTTTAAAATCAACTTGGTCAAATCAAGGTCAAAGTCGACCAGACAGAGGTGACATCTCTCCTGCCAGTAATGGATAGATATTACCCTAGATTACTGTGAAGATCCTTGGTATCCTTTGAATACATTGGTGGCTGAGCTGATGCTGGACAAAAAGACCATAGTAGAAACAGCAGGAATGGCACACTCCACCTGTCTGCACAAAAAAAACCCCAGCTTAAGACAGACTTACTGAAAGAGAAAGGACAGAAGGCACTGGGTGGCTGGTCACTAATAGAGTGTCTGGCGGCCTGCCTGTGAGCAGGGAGCGGACGCATCGCCCCTGGAGTGACAGGGGCTGTAGAGCTCTGACGAGGTGCTACCAGGCATGCTGGGCACGTCAGCGTGGCTCATGTCGCCCGCTTGGTGCCAAGTTCCCACCTTTTGGAGCCCCGGGGATGAGTAGATAAGGCGCAGCTGTGTGCAAGCTGGACAACTTCCAGTGGCGCCCCCATGTGTTGTCGAGCAGCTAAGACAGATAGCAGAAGGTGTCATCTGACTGCGACACCCATTCCAGCTGATGAAATGGGCTGATGCATTCTGATGAGTCATCTTTCACACACACACACACACATATATATATATATATATATATATATATATATATATATTACTTACTCTTATCCTCTACAACACTTTAGCCCACAGCTACAGGTAGATTTCCTGTTATGGTCTCCAGGTCTTTATCTAAGTGTAACAGGATACAGCTCATTTTCCGAAAGAAATGGCAGCATTTAGTGGGATTTGTTGCCTTGGTAACTGTTACCTTAGAAACACACTTTTGTTTATGATAATAACCGTAAAGAGTAATGTAATTCTCTGGCCCAGATGCCACTGTTTTATGGTCGGCGCTTTCTGAAGGAGTCCGCTGATTGAATAAAATTTTATTAAAATGCTGCCAGAATGCAGGAAATATGATCGGCCACCGGAATTCGCAGCCTTACGTCCCATTTTAGATGCTAAAGGGCAATTCTTGAAGCTCATTAGCCCATCATAAAATGCTATATTTCCCTCTGTTCCACACGTGCCAGCAGAGTGTAGCAGAGAACATCACCACTGCAATTCAATCCTCATACATGTTTAAGGCCAGAGGGACCTTTATATAACCTCCACACGTATATTATTTCTCATTGAAATGTTTCCCATCCTGCTGACCGAGCTCTTGTTAACTGCTATGGTGTTAATGGCTGTGGGAACTGTCTGATTAAACAGACACTGTCATCATTACCCTGCCTCTGTCCACATTAGGCTCATCTGTATGTTTGGATAAAATGCGTTATCAGTCTGTGGTGACTATCAATGTGAGAAAAGTGCACTACTGCCAGAAAAAATTTACATGCAAGTGTTAAAGAGCCCCAGCTGTTGAGTCAACATTACTAAACGTCAGTATCCTCAGTGTGGTTGAAGCTCGCCAAAGGAAATGCCAAAACAGTGGTCTGCATTATGGTTTCTGTGGCTCTCAATACTGTGTGCTGTTTATAATGCTAGACAAAGATGTGGCTATGCACCACAATGCACTTTCAACATTCTCAGAAGCCAGTGTGTTTATAGCATGAAAAGCTTGATGCGATACAGCCACTTCAGTCCTAGCCAATTGTTAACGATTAAGTGTAACTGAGCTGATGTGGTCTCCAAATCATGCCTATTGTTCTGTAGCCCTCATTTACATCTATTTACTTAGCAGACACTTTTCCCCAAAACATCATGCTATTGGGAGAGCAGGGACAGACCGTCCCTGAAGCAACTTGACTTTGCTTAAGGGCCCAATGGTGGAATCAATCTGCTGACCATAGGATTTGAATGAGCAACCTTCTCATTATGGGCACTGTGCTCTAACCTGGTAAACCACGCACTGCTGTCTCAATGGCACCATCTCCTACTGCTCCAGACTGCCATCACCAGCCCTGTACTGTATTCCTCATAAGAAATTTGCAGGAATGCTAACCCATGATGGGGCGCCAAGCCATCTCAGGACCAGAAATGTATCCACCCCCCTCAAAAACTTCTTTTTTGCAACTTTTTCAGTTAACTGATAATTCTTATCCTTTATTTGAGTTAATATAACAAGCTATTTAATTGTTGAATCTGACCTGGACGCATGCGTAGAGAAATGCAGAATATCTGTACGAGTTTTCAGAAAACTCCTGTGAAACTGCTTCGGAACAGGTGCTTTGAGCTCGTGGTTTACATGTTACGGGCACTGACATACTTATGGCCAGACTTTGTCGTCAGGCTTAAACCAAGCGGAGGGCCCTCCTGGTAGGTGTTCCGGCTGTGATTCTATTTTGGACCTTGACATGTCTTCATCTCCACACAAAATCGGGCCCAGCACCCCTGATGCTTCTCCTACTGAGGCCTCCACGGGGGCTGGCAAAATTGTCTAAATGTAGCCACGCTAATGGGAATGCATGTGTTCTCATTTGAGGCACTGTTATTAAGTGCGGCCGGCCTCTCCAGAGCAGCTATGTCTCTGTGCCGTCCTCTGGGCAAAGAATCTGTCACATTTGGTTACGAATTGCTCTGGGAGAACAGGACCACCCGAAAGCCCTTAGGCCATCAGGAGAGGAGCTTTTCTTTGCTGGGAAAATGCATTCTTTTTAGTTTTTATTTAGGCTCTTCCGAATAACACAGGATCGCAATAATTTTTATTACTTTGTGTCAGTGGCTCTTCCTTTGAATGCTTAGGCATTAACTGGATTAAGTGGAAGTTTAGGTGGGTATGGCAGAAGCTGCCCAGCTGAGTGTGAAGCCCTTTGGGAAATGTGTAATTCTGTAGACCACTTATCTGCAGAGCTTCTCATTGAGTTCTGTCTCTGCTGGCTTAGCTACCAAGTCGATGAGCCTGCTCAACGCAGCACCTCTCTGGGTGCTGATGGAGTTTTATTTCTATACCATTCCGGCTTTAATCAAAACAGTACAGGACAGATTAAATGCTGCATTCAGTGGTAAGTGGACAGTAGTTTGTAAATCGCACCTGAGCAAGACATTTTGCTGGTGGCCGAAAAATTTAATAAAACCCCAGTGCCTCTGGATCTTTAGTTTGGTGGTTTTTACTGTGAAAGTAAATGATTGATATAGAGAGGAAAGTGACTGAATAATTCAATCACCAGGATTGTTACAAGACCTAAGTGGTGCTCAATTATGGTTCAGAAGGAAATGTAATTTACTAAGTACATTAAAATAGAAATAAATATTAACATACTGAGGGCAGCGGCCGTCGTTGTCTTTTAAACAAAGAAAATGTTTCCCATCTGACTTGCGTTTTTGCACAGTGTAGGAAAGGAAAAACAATGTCTGACATTGATTGCCTTTTGACTGTGGGTGAAGAAATTTTTCGTTATGAAAAACTAATATTGCAGTCTGAAGTTACTACGAGTTTCTCTAGCATCTATACAGCTTAAGAGAATAGTTAAGTTCATTTTTTTAGATTGGTGTTAAAAATAGAAGTAGATCTTCCATGTATGAGTGGTGCAAATCGTGTGTTGTATTATCAGACTCACCCACACATAACTTTGGACAAAAGCATCCACTTAAATAAATAGACATGTAAATGATGTAAAAATGAATGGACGTTTGACCAAGTCAGAGAATTTCTCTTGGAAGATTTTATTCTTCTGTCAGCCGGGGGGGTGGGGGGGGATTGAACTTAATTTAAATGTTAATTTTCCTCTTCTTGCCATGACAATGTTTGACGTGACATAAGCCCTTTTCATAATTACCATCATTCAAGTAGCATTAATTCAATAAAATCTGGGGCGCATACATTTATGGAATTTGCTGTGGCTGTAGCTGCTGAGGTTTACCGTACAGGCAGGTGAGAAATGTGACATGCTTCATATGTACCTGCCACTTTCATTCTTATGTATTTATATATAGTTGCGTATGTCTTACATGCTGACTCGGGAGCCAGCACTGTTGCCTTTTGTTACAGTACCCAGGATTAGTGTTGGAATTCCACCTTGGTGTGTTCTTGCCATGCTGCGTGACGTTCCTCCTGCTAATCTGGTTTCCTTCTACAGTCCACAGTCAACTGGCATCTCACTGCACACTTTATTAGGACCTCCTCTACGCATGCTTAATCATGCAATTATCTCATCAGTCAATCATATGTCAGCAGTGCAATGCATAAAATCATACAGATACAGGTCAGGAGCTTCAATTAATCTTCACATAAAACACCAGTTTGGGGAGAAAATGTGATCTCTGTAATTTTGACCATGGCATGATTATTAGTCCCAGGCAGGAGAGTTTGAATATCCCTGTTGTTTTCCTCGGATTTTGACACATAACAGTCTCTAGAGTTACTCGTAATGGAGCAAAAAACAAAAAGACTTCGAGTCTTCGAGTTCTGCAGACATAAATGCCGTGAGAGATCAGAAGAGAACGGCCAGACTGGTTCGAGGTGACAGAAAGGCCATGGTAACTCGGATAACTACTCTGTACATCTGTGGTGAGCAGAACAACATGTTGGATTCCACTCCAGTCAGCCAAAACCAGAAAGCTGAGGTTCACCAAAACTGCACAGTTTAAGACTGGAAAGATGTAGCGTGGTCTGGTGAATCCCGATATCTGCTGAGGCACACAAATGGTAGGGTCAAATGTTGACGTCAACAGCATGGATCCATGGACCCACTCTACCTTGGGTCAGCAGTCCAGACTGGTGGTGATGATAGTGTAATGGTGTGGGCGATGTCCTCTCAGCACACTTTGGACCCGTTAATCCCAATCGACCATGAACGCCACAGCCCGTCGGAGTATTATTGATGAGCGTCTCTTAATGGCTACTATTTACCCATCTCCTGATGGCTATTTCCAGCATAATAATGCACCATGTCATGGAGCAAAAGTCATCTGAAATTGTGTAGTGCAGCCATGTCGGCACTGAACAGAATCTCTGATTCTTCTGGAATCCATACTATGATGAATCAAGCCTATTCTGAAAGCAAAGGGACCCCTTTGGACAGATTATGGAGGTAGGTTTAGATCTCAACAACTGTCAGAGTTTTATACATTGTTTTTTGAGAGTATGTGCCAGAGAACTACAAGATTTCAGTAATATGGAGTCGGTGAACAACATGAAGTCTGTAATCAAAAATGCATAAAACCACTTCCACTCTGAACCCTGTATTACACGTAAAAAAATGACACTGGGAAAATTTGCAACTTGGTAAAAAAAAATCGTTTTCATTCTTTTAAAAGAAAAGAAATTGATATTTTTTTTCCACATTTCTGTTGTACATGAAGCAGGAGAGCCACAGGTGTAAAGGGCTCACCGAGCTGGCACATAAAGGGACCAGCAGTCTGTGGCACCACACGTCCTGCATGTCACCGGTGTGCAGGACTGAGTTACGCCCCAGGAGATAAATCTGTTTCACAGGCTTATTATGAATGTTCTCATTCAAACTCCCGGAGGAGACAGATGTGACCCATTCGTGATGTGTTATGGAATACCAATATCACAGGCTCTAGTCTATTATAAATTATGTATAATGAAGCTTATTTGCCAAGAAGGTCTCTAGCTAAGTGGCTTAAGCTGCTGTGCCTCGTCAGGTGGTTGCCGGTTCAAATCCCAGGGTTAGCAGAGTGATTTCACCAAGGGGCCCTCAATCCCCAGTTGCTTTGGGGACTGTCTGACCCTGCTTCCTCAAATGTACATTGGTTTACGTAAAAGCATCTGCAAATGTAATGAAAATGTAATAAAACGAAAACTTGTGTTTCCCCCAAGTTATTTTAGCGCTCAGTTGTTCTCGTCTGGGTGTTTGGCTGCCGGTTTTTTTGTCGATGTTGCCACTTTTCCCGGGTCTGCGGTTGATTTCTCCCTGGACAAACTTGCTGACTGGGAGGGAGCTGGTGAATAGGGCCCAGCAATCAATGTGCATGTCTAATTAATACATTAATTAGCAGCAGAATGCACATTAGGCTAATCGAGCGAGTACTGTGTGGTTCTGGGCATTTAACAACACTGCCACTCGCGCGGCTCACCAAGCACCTCCACAAACAGGTTAATGCATAAAAAAACACCTCATCCGACACCAGCTGCTGTGAATTGGCCATTTAATGGACTAATAAGCTAATAAGTCAAATTGAAGGACTTCTCTGGAGTTCCGTGAGCAGGATTTTTGCTTATATACGTATGTGTTTTTTTCTTTGTTTTATACACAATTAATTTGCCATACTTAACACGCTTAAATTACACGTGATTGCAATTTAAGTATGTTAAATAGGTGAGAAATAAAACAGTTGCATGGGATTCTGATGTCAGTGCAATTCGTGGAACTAGCCTGCCATTCCCTGTAGGTATAAGGACACCAGGCCAGAGAATTAACTAGCATCAACAGCCCTTCTGGGGACAATAAGGACACTGAAATTCTAGCTGAGTTTTGTTTCTTATAATAATCCCCATCAGAGACTCACTGTTAATTTCCTAACTGCGGCTCATTAATTGGCGCGTCACATAATAAGAATACTTAATGTAACCTACAAGAGATATACGGTACATGTCAGAAGCAGAAACCATTTCTACAAATAAAAAGCTTGGGCTGAAATGTATAATGAATTGCTTACAGCTGATGCGCCCGTTGGCCCATTGGCCCATCATCGAGGTGGTAGCACTGACGAATGGGGGATGGAGCCCTTTGGGTAAAGATAAATGGACAAATGAGAAGAGAACCAGCAAGGCTGGAATACACTGCATCTTGATGAGGGGATTCTGTACAGACAGGTAGGATCGCAGAAACGGCTTGTTCTTCTCAATAAACTTAAGGCAACTGTGCTGAAACACCTACATGGTGACATGGGGCATGTTGGTGGTGACAAATGTATCCAGCTGGCAAGAGAGAGTTCTATTGGCCCTTCTTGCAACACAAAATTGAGAACTATCCACGTGTTAAAGAGAAGCAGCCTAACATCCCCGACATAGTGCCCATGGGCTCAATTACAACTGGTGCCCCATTTGAACCAGCCTCCGTCGATTTCCTCCACCTTGACCCAAGTGAAGGAGGCTATAAGTACATCTTAGTGTCGGCCGACCACTTTACTTGTTTCACACAAGCCTGTCAAGATAAGAACAAGTTGGATTAAACATCAGCGGAGATGATACTCTCTGATTTTATCCCTCGTTTCCAGTACCCTGAAAAGCTGACCAGGGTGGAGAATTTGGGAACGACCTTTTCCAACACCTCAGAGAGCTTGCAGGAATTCCCCGTTCCCGCACGACTCTTCTCACCTACAGGGGAAGCCAGTGGAGCGCTTGAAGAGGACCCATCTGCAGATGCTCCACACCATCCATGAAGAGAAAATGGAAACACTGCCCATGCATACAATTGTAAGAGACAGGAAGTGATGGGTTACTCGCCAGTCTTCCTCTCCTGTAGAAGAACCCCCCCTTTTTTTACCTGTTGACTTGCTGTTTGGCCTCAAACCAGCACAAGGGACACTGACCCGACAAGAGTACGCACAGCAGTGGGCATCTCTGATGCAGGAGGCATGCCATATTGCGTCCGAACAAAGCGATAAGAGCTTAGTGAAAGGGACAAAGCATTATGATAAAGGCGTTAAAGGTAGTGCGCTTCAACCCAGAGACTTGTCAGGAGCCCGTCAGGGAGAGGTGGCTGTGCATATTGGGAAAAGAACATTCACAGTGTTGTCAAAAGGCTCGGGGATGGGCCAGTGTATAGAGTTCAGGCAGAAAACGGGTACAGGACCTTTCGTGTGCTGCATTGTAACCTCCTGCTTCCGGTCAATGCCTTTCCACATAAAGATGAGGGCACTTGTGGTGTACAGAGGAAGCCACAAAGAAGGAAACACGGCCGGGTCAGTAGCACGGCTGCAGACGAACAGGGTTTTGTGGAAATGCAGACGGAGGATTTATTCTGAAACTGCTTTCAGCCTCTCCCTGTGTATGAGAGGAGCAACTCGGATATCCGGTACCCGAACCGGAGCCTCCCAGGAGCCTCAGAGTTGTGGTGCCGGAGTTGCAGCCCCTCAGACAAATTGTGACAAGGCCAAGTGGGGCGCAAGCGATAAAGGAATCCATAGCAATGGTACCGCCTGAGTCAGCACAAATGCCAGCCCGTGATGAGTCACCTGCTCTGGAGAAAGTCCGGGGCGAATCTGACCAGAACAGTGCCGGGGCTGAGGAGGGCTCAGAAGAACCCCGGAAAGAGGCAGAGCTGAGATCCGAGTTGTCAGGTGCAGAAGACCTGCCTGCAAGGCGGTCGACATGTATCGTTAAATCCAAAGAAATGTTCACCTACGAGCACCTGGGACAACCCTCATATCAGGCCTGAGGGCAGGAGTGGTCAGGCAGATTCTGCATTTGCTGAAGTGTGCGTCTCCTTCAGACTAACGGTGTGGCCTTGTTAGACACGGGCAGACCCAAGCCCTGACTACCACCCCCTGACTGTGTGGAGCTGACCATATTCACCCCATATACTGCACTAATTTCTTTCTGAATGTCCGGAGACATCTCTTAAAGTGGGGGGAGTGTTAGGGGGTATGGATTCCCCTTATTCGAAGTTCCATTAAAAAGGCACCTTTCTTTTAAATCAAATACTCTCTACTTTAATTACAGCTCCCAGGCAGTAGATGGCACTGTGGCGAGGTACGCCCATTAACTCTGGGCACTTGTGTCAGGATGATTGTTACCGAGGCTCCTTGCTCTATGTGGATTTATGAATATAGATCAGTTCCTCGTTTTCACACAGTAATGCGCTAATGCTGGTACCCGCAGTGTTGCCAGCTCTCACACGAGAAATCTTATGGCATGTCTATTTTATGCCATTATCAACGTAAAAATGAGCTACCTCGAAAGTTTTGGGGCCGTTTGCAAACCCTGCAGACTATTTACAAGCTAATAAAACAGTTACACACGTGTAAAAGCGTCTGCATGTGCAGACTTGTTTTGACCAAAGTTGGCAACACTGTACCTGTAATTTATCATTTCCAGGTTAATGGGTCAAAACTAGATGAGCTAGTCCTTGTGCACCCATGTGCGCTGGTGGAGCGTAACCGATACGTTTGAACTCAGCTGGTTAGAACATATTTGCTAGTTGCATTGAACTATTGTATGATTACCTTATACATCATAAGTATGTGTTTTGCATTGTTATACGCTCACCGGCCACTTTATTAGGTACACCTTGCTAGTACCAGGTTGGACCCCCTTTTGCCTTCAGAACTGCCTTAATCCTTC
>JAODKL010000047.1:13713780-13729214 GCA_026780765.1 Petrocephalus schoutedeni
TCACCTGTGCCTACTATCTCACCCATCTCTGCTCTCTCACCTGTCCTCTCTCTTTCACCTGTGCCTACTATCTCACCTGTCTCTGCTCTCTCACCTGTCCTTGCTTTCACCTGTCCCTACAATCTTACCTGTTTCTGCTTTCTCACCTGTCCTTGCTTTCACCTGTCCCTACAATCTTACCTGTTTCTGCTTTCTCACCTGTCCTTGCTTTCACCAGTCCCTACAATCTTACCTGTTTCTGCTTTCTCACTTGTCCTTGCTTTCGCCAGTCCCTACAATCTTACCTGTTTCTGCTTTCTCACCTGTCCTCCCTCTTTCACCTGTCCCTACAAACTCACCTGTCTCTGCTCTCACACCTGTCCTCCCTCTCTAACCAGTCTTTGCTCTTTTATCTGTCCCTACTGTCTCACCTGACCTCGCTCTCTCTTGTGTCCCCACTCTTTCACCTGTCCCTGTCCCTCTCACCTGTCCCCATTTCTCTATCACCTGTCCTCACTCTCTCACCTGTCCCCATCCTTCTCACCTGTTTTCATTCTCTCGTCCTCGTCCCTCTCACTTGTTCTCGCTCTCTCACCTGTCTTCGCTCTTACCTTTAATCACTCTGACAGTTGCTTGAAACTCTGGCTTTCCCAAAGCTCAGCTAAGAGTATCTCCTTGCTGTTCTATGTGGGACTAAGCACACAAGGCCCGCTGGTGGTACTCCCAAAGAACTACAACATTCTGGGCATGACTAGAATAGGTGCTTCCTGCTGCACTAGACAAAAAAATGTGGTTATTTTAAAATGTGCCCTAATTGGATTTAAATAAATAGTGCAATACTGAAAACTTCACTAACTTTATGCTGGATTAATTATTTGTAATAAGACAAAAAATAGTATGTGAAGCACCTAAGAATTCATAATGAGATGCAGAGTGTTGCATTGGCTAAAATTTCTTATAACCTTGCTTTTTTTAGAGAGCAACGGTTAGAGTTGGTGCTGTAAGCAAACTTGATAACTCTAGCCTTTTAAAATCCCATGAGGTCCAATTCTGAAGCCTTCTGCTGGTCTGTGGTGAACGGGGAAAGGGCATTTGCACTGCCATGGAAAGATAATACAAAAATATATGAAATTATCTTCTAGTACTGGTTGCATGATGATTATAATGTCTTTGGATGCAGTTTTACTAACATACTTTGATAACACGCCTGTCATATGCCATAAGAGTCATACTCCATTAACCAAAAGGACATTGTTCATAGGTCCTCTCCATTCCCTCCCAGGCAGCATTGATTTGTTAGCAAGAAACACATATTGCATTTTCTTTAATATGGCATAAATATTTTAGACAAACAGTAATAGCTTCATTCGCTCTTGCTGTCAGAACCTGTTTCGGTGGCAGAAATTCGCCTGTTTAAATGAATCCCAAAGGCATGTCATGGCACCCAAGCAGAAATGTCCACAATTTTGCAAAACGGATTCATCCAGAAGACGTCTAGCAAGAAGAGAATAAACATAGCTGGTGTATGTGGCCCCAGCTCCATCCACCCAGCTAGGTGTCTATTCCAGGTGACACCTTCAGATCAGTGAGCTAATTACAATCGCAGAGTTAAATTAATTGAGCATCTAAAATTATAGCCGAGCACGGAGCTTCCCGTTGTTAATGGTATGCAGTAATATACTCAGAAGTCATGTTCTTCATTTTGACACAACCATGAGTCTTAGCGTCATTAATGACGAGTTACACTCCCCAGGAACGGCAAGTCACATAACTGAAATCAAAAACATCTGGCTATGCTGATGGCAACATGTCACACATCTGTTCTTTTAAAACCGTGAATGTGTCAAATTCAATTTTTCTCCATTTTCTTTTTATGTGGGAAAAGACATATATAATGCTTCACGGGTAATTAAACATTAATTCATAACTTGCCAGTGGCAACAGGCAATTACACATTGAACCCACCTCTACTATAATTTCATTCCGGTCAGCAGGATCTCTCTCCCCTCTTACTAGCTAATGAAGGCCTAAGCACTCACCATGTCGGAACAAATTGGACTCAGACATTTCTTTCCTTACACTTTTATAATTTTTTTATTTTTTTAGTAAAAAATGATAATAGAGAGGAAAACCCAAACAATGTTTTAATGAAATCAGGGTGATGATGCGAAGGCTTAAACCAACAACGTGTTAGGGCCTGGCACTTATACGCAATTGGCACTTATACGCTTTGCACATGTGCAACCAGGGGATGTTGTCATGCTCAGGTGGTGGGGATGCTGTGTCGGGGTTCAGAAGGTCATTGTGGGTTTGAATCCCAGTTTTGCCAGAGTGATTTCACCATCGAGCCCTTGAGCAAGGCCCCAGCAGGGACTGTCTGACAAAAAAATGCCTCGCTTTGAATAAATAAAATTTAAGAGATCTAACTTTGGCTGTATTTCAGGTTTTAAGATCAATGTGTGTTATGCCAATAGACGGGTGACATTGAGTAGGGGGGCTGCAAAAAGACACCGGTCAAAAGCCATTATCAGATATGTCTGAATATGGACGTAAAACGCCACGCCGGGGAATTTCTTGCACCCTTGGCAGGAGCTGGAAACCACGATAAACATCGCGCTCACTTTCCACCAAGTGCAGGAAAGAGCTGACAGCCTTTTTTTTCCCCTGACTGATGTGTTTTCTGAACAAACTAAAAAGAGTATTGGCAAAGTATCTACAGAGTGCAGAAAGTGAATTATTTGCATTGTCTGTTTGTGAATAGCTACTGTTATTTGCTCACTCTTGTATTGTTAAGTGTGACAGTAACATTTGATTGATTACCTGTTGTATAGGTGATCATGTTTTTCAGAATGGACGAGCCTTTACGTTTTGACAGCCCATAAATAAAAGGCATCATAAGTCTATAATAAATTCCTCCTTTGACCATTACAGCAATCTGTCTTTTTGATTGATTTTCACAATGGGATTAAGCACTACATTCTTTCGAATTAAAGGAACCAATAACCTCACAAATGAGAAGAGGACTTTCTTTGTCTTCAAGCGGTCTTTTTTCAAAACATATATAACAAGTTATATAAGAACAGTACATTTATAGCTGACATTAACAACTCTGCTGTTTTATCCTCTCACAGGCAAATAAAATGGCGAAAAGGTGGCGAAGTTCATCTCGAGTGATGAGGACTATTAGACGACAGTGATTTTGCGGTGTTTTCACTGGGGTAGCACAGTTGCTGCAAGATGGACACCATCGCTGAAGTCATGTGAATTGCCAGTTGTGCATCCATCTTTTCGTTTTTGTGCCAGTTTATGTGTGCAAGCACAAAATTACTCATGAGTGTGTCCAGTGATCTTGAACTAGTGCATATGTGTAGGTGTTATGACCCTCAACATAACCAGGAGATCAGGCCTGCGGACCAATCGGAATAATCCACTTGCAGCAGAGAAGTTGGAGTGGGGAACAGGGCAAGGAGGAATGTAGAGAGAAAGGAAACAATGCCTAGGGGGTACAACAGTACATATAACTATTATTCGTACATTGTACGGATGTGTTCAAACTGTTCTGGGCCATGGTCTGCTAGGGTAAGACTGCAGTGGTGAAGAACTAATTGTATTCTTCAGACTGAAAGCATGTGCAGAAGCTCCTCAACATCTCTCATACCTCTCTTGACCTTCCTGTCTCTCCAAACTCAACAGGGACAGTGCAAAGACAGAAAACATACCCGACCTCTACCTTGCATCATAGGAAAGTGACCTTCATCAGTAAATAACAGAATATTTCATTATGGGGCACATTCAATCACTTAATCTAGAGTCATCACGAAAGAAAGTCCCCAGTTACCAAAAATACAGTAAGCATTCATAGACTGCTTTCCAACAAGATAAACTGTAGATTCCCAAGGGGCTTCAATGCACAGATTTTGCAAAATAAATACAATGGATGCATGACTATTTATTGAAAGTTATTTAGTGTTGTTTCTTTTACAACATCCATGCCTCACAGTGTTTACCAGCTCACAGTTTTGATGTAAATGTCTTACTACCACTCATGATTGTAACCCCTTAATGTAAATATGAAATATTTGATATGAAAATAGGTGGCAGTGAATATTTTGTTTCATTATGGATTCCAATATAATTTTGGCAAAGTGTAATTTGAAAGTTTATTTTATTTCAGGGACAATAAATATGACCTTGGATGTCCATTTGCTGAAATGTTGTTCTGAGACTGCAATCACCTTTACTGAGTCTGAAGGATATGGGCCAGTTTAGGTGTCCTTTTCTCCTATTACATGTAGGAGGTGTGCGTAGGAGGTGTTTGTTTGTCATGCAGTAGATTTTCTGTGATCCAAATTTATCAAACCAGTGGAGCACTCAAGATGCCACCAAATTGTCTTCTTATGATCCAGCACCTAAATGGGCTGAAATATTTGTTCTTTCCTTTTACGTCTTAAATTCGAAACACCACAATAGACAGACACTACAGCGACCTTTAGGTTGCTTTGCCAGTTAAAGACTCCTCAATTGCATGCTCACTGACAGTAGGAGCTCAATAATCCGGGCGAGTTGCCTAAGGTCTTGTCTGCTGGAACAGCTCGGGTCGCCAGCTTTTCCTCTCCATTGCACAACAATTGTAGCCTTGTCCCCACACTATATTGAATGTGTCCCTGTATTTTGCTCAGTCTGCTTCCATGCTTTGTGGTCTACAAACTTGTATATCTAAATAGAAAGCCACCCATCCATGCACTTTCTGTTACCGCTTGCCCTATTGAAGGTCATGGGGGGGTCTGAAGCCTATGGGTGTGAGGCAAGCACTACAACCTAACCCAGAGAGTCACACACCACCCTGAGTCAGCAGCTCAGAGGTTATCACTACAATCTAACCCAGAGAGTCAAACACTGCCCCTGACTCATCGGCTTAGTGGTTAGCACTGTAACCTAACCCAGAGAGTCAAACATTGCCCCTGACTCAGCGGCTTAGTGGTTAGCACTGTAACCTAACCCAGAGAGTCAAACACTGCCCCTGACTCATCGGCTTAGTGGTTAGCACTGTAACCTAACCCAGAGAGTCAAACATTGCCCCTGACTCAGCGGCTTAGTGGTTAGCACTGTAACTTCACACCTCCAGGGAAACCCAGCTTCCTCCAAAAACTCAAAAAACATGCAGTTAGGTCATCAGGTGAGTCTCAGGTCCACTGCTTTGGGTGGACTGCAGGTTCCTTCTAATCCTACACTGGATTAGCACTTAATGAAGATAAATGGCTTTGCAGAAACACCACTATCACTGATTAGGCTTCCTTACTGCAGTTATCAGCATGGTGATTAATCTGGTGCAAGGGGGCATGTTTTATGCTAGATGGGTCATACCTTGGTCACCTATTAGCAAGCTATCTGAACCAAATCCGACTCGGTTTTAGCATCATTCTAACAACTTACTGTGGAGGTTGAAGACAACACCCTCCTTCATGGGCTAAGCAAGGGGGTGCCATCTGCACCTAGCAAACGGAAGGCACTAATAAACAGACAGGCCCAAATGGAAAGGAATACTGGACTGTGAGTGACAAAACACAATCATTCTACATGCCGAACCGTAATTCTGCCACAAAAGCACAGGTGCAGTGGTCTGCATCTTTAAGAAACCATAGATAAATGTATTTAGGAAAGTCCATTTCTATGCCAGAGTTGATATGAGTTCTTCATCCACTCAAATCATGTTTAGTTACACCAGCAGAATCATAACTGGAAAGGCGTTCTCTTTAGAAGGCACAATGCTGGCCCACAAATGACTTAACTTCGGCTTTAGCTAAGAAAGGCTTGATTGGCAGTTTTCTGTGATTTTTACCTCAGCTGCAGACTGAATGGCTCATTACAACATGCTATTTTAAGTGCTCCATCCTCTTTGCCTTGAAAATGAGACTTGGACTCAATGAACCACTTGTTGTCTGAAAGATTTTTTTTCCAGTCCTTTCTTTAATGTGGAAATAGTTTAGCAACTATAGACACAAGCCATTATGAATATAGCTGCCATAATCTTGAATTAATTATTAAATAAACCAGGCAATGAAACATACATAATTGGATTTACATTAATCATGAATCCAAAATATTAATAAAATTCCCCTGAACAAGTTAAGTGGTCGTAATATAGAAAAATATATTTGAAACACAAACTTAGTTTAGCATAAATTAAAATAGATGTCATATAAATTGCACTAATTTTATTAAAATTCTTCATGGGTTTTTTTTGTAGGTGTGTATGGCTTTGTGTGCATCTCATTTTTATTGTTTAACTCTTTTTGGGAAGCTACATATGCCTTTTGGCCTCACTGCAGCGCCATGGATGTCTCTGGTGTAGCTTGAGTGCGGTTCAGAAATTTGCTTGATGAGTAACACGTCTTGTGTGGAGAAAAAGATAATTGTACAGTTTCACAAATATTTAATGACAGGCTTTGTGACTTAATGCTAGATGCTTGAGTGCAAATAGTCTCATATGCAATTTTCTGCAGTCGTCCAACATTCCTGCAGAACTTGACAGTAACCTGGGTGTCTAGGCACTCTCCATGGAAAGTACTGAGATCTCCATGTAGAAGGTGTGCAAAGACTAGTTATCACTAGTCTTTGCAAATAATAAAAAAAGAAGTAAATAAGAAATAAAAAAATAAATAGATAATAATAATAAATAAGAGATAAAAAGAAATGAGTGTGCAAATGTCACTGATGTTATTTTCTCTGAGCAGGTTCTGAGCACTTAGTTATGTCTAGCCATCATTTTCATCCCGTAGACAATGCACAAGGCAGAGGATAATAACAATTGATTAGATGAAGATTCAAATTTCACCTATCCGGCATATCAGCTACAGATACCCACACGCTCCTCCCTTCCTGGTCGCTTTCTACACAACAAAGACATTTTTCTTTCCTGAATGCAATATTCATATTCAGGTGAACATCTCACAGTATACCTATGCATTACCCAAGGTGCACTGAGACTGAAAAGATGCGGCACATATAGAAAGTAGGGTTTTTATTTTTGTTTTGGTCTGTTTCCAGTGCTGCACCTGCAAAGTAAAAAGCTTGTATTCACTCCCATAAAAAAGCCATGTTTTTCTTACATTGGGGTCAAGGGAAATTATCTGCTATTTAGCAGCAGCTGCCAACAACTCTGATAATAGAAGTTCTTTCAGCATTGTGAGAGCTCCTGCAGCAGCACTGTGGTCTCTGGCTTACTCCCTGTGCTCAGGCTAAGCACTGACCCCGGAAACTCGCTCCTCTTCCTAAGGAACCGCAAAACAGAAAAATTTAAGTTAAATGAAAGTCTGCTGTGGAGCGTATTCTGCACGGGAACCTGCCGGCCTGTTTCTGTCAGGCCATGGCGGCACCCCCTTTGTTTCTGAGCGAGGAGGCATGCCGAAACGAGGCGCGTATCCCTGCGGGGGGGGGGGGTGGAGCAGCCAGAGAAGGAGAGGAGTATCCCAGCAGACTGCTAAGTATGCTGTAGCTGAACTTGTTTAATTGAAGATCAGTTTGGAACTCTATACCACCAGTGCAGGGTGTTGGAAATAGGGGAGACAATTCAATGAGTAAGTGAATGAATGAACGAATAAAATAAAAAATTAAATTGTTTTTGATTAATATATATTGATAATAATTTTGATTATTTCTGATTCATATAAATAATAAAAAGCAGAACAATAGTAGTGATATTTCTGGGTTTGGTGATCACCGTTCATAACATTGCATTTTGCTATTTAACGCATGTTTGTCATGATTGGGGAAGTCATAGGGGCATGGATACCCTGGCAGATTCAGGGAACCCAGCACTTTACATGGGTGGGGGTGGGGGGGTGACATTTTATTGGGGGCTCAGAATTTCCAGGTTCACCCCTGGTCATGATACAGATGAAACAGATAATATGAATTAAGAGCGTGAGTACAAACATGCACAGTACCTAATGAAGACTGTAGTCCTATAACAGACAAACATATTATCATATGGATTAGCTATTTATTTTTTAAATATTATGTGTAGTTGTGAAACTGCAGCTTTATAATTTTTGAATTATTTTATAATCTTTCTTACATCACATTTGTGACGTGACTATTAACAACAGCGTAACAGGTTAACAGCGTAATGATTTCGACTACTGAAATCATGCAATCAAGACTGATAGCACTGAAGGTCTAATTAAGAAAATGTAGCATGCTGGAAACATTGGAGCAGTATTTGTTTTAGTCATATTACAGATTTCTAGACCTCCTTCCCTCCCAGGAAGTGCTTTTTATACCCCTCTGTAATTTATATATTATGCAGATAAAGGTTCATCTAAGAGCTGGAAACATTTTATTTATAGTCATCTGATGTATTTAATTTCCATTTAATAACCGCCTTTAGTCGAGATGAATGGACCTTACTTTGTGATAACATCATTTAAGCAGTAGCCAAACTAGGTTAAGTATTATCTGTTTTAATTTTAGGTTTTATTTTGTTTGTCAATTCCACATGGCTACCTGAAATCACAAAGTCAACTTAGATTAAACTCTGGCCTCACAACCTCTCCTGAGATGGACAGCAACCGGTTCCTTTGTGCCATTGTTCTGTTATCACTGTTACTCCTAATCAGACTCTGTACCTGCGTCATCAGGCAATGCACATGACATCACTTCCTGTGGACATTTTTTACAGCTTTATCCCTGTGTTTGTGAGTATTGAGTCACTGCAGCACCAACTTCATTCAGCTTTGGGAAACGATATTAGTTAAAATACATGGAAACCATCAATAAACATGGATGACTTCTTCGGTGATTGCCTATTGATTAGAGGCCGTGCTGAACAAAGTAGACTTGTTATGCATTTCTAGTGAAAATGAATTTTAGCTTTTCTTTTCCCACTGCTAGCTGTGTGTTAATGCGAGTGTCCTCCCATTAACAACCATGGACGTGAAACAAAGAAGGTATTATTTTGGCTCTGGAGTGGTACCAGCCACTTCCTGGATGTTGGCTAAATGCTTTGTCACCTGGGGTTACTGTCCTGTCCCCCTAGCTTCGAAATCACACTCCCTTTCTTAACAATTCCACTGTCCTCAGATGGAAAGTGCATGTGATCAGACTTTTTTTTTTTTTTTGATGCTAATGCTACGTCCCAGGAAAGCCCGCCGCTGGGCCTGGTGCAGGCGATACAGAAATTGACAAGCAGCCCCACATGGGGAGAAATTGGGCCTGTAAAAGCTCTGCCACTCAGCTCTGCTCTCTAATGCGCATTGCTGCTCGGCTACATGAACATCAATGGACTCGGTGACAGTAATGAGCACTGTGTGACACTCCGCAATAGCCTGACCTGGATGAAAGGGCAGGGCCGCCCCTCAGCAGGACTTTTAGCTAAGTAACTCCATTCCAATAATACCAAACAGCACAATGGATAAGAAAGCCAGCCTCGACTGAATCACCCTGACTCAAGGCTATCCTGATCCCCACTCATCTGACCGAGCCTCACGCATCATTTGAAACACATTTCATTTCGTTTTTTTTTTTTTTTGTTTTTCCCCAGACGGCCTCTACCTTAGAGGGTTTTTAGAATGCAAAATATGCCGTGGTAATATTTTTAATGTACGGGCGGAAATAGATTTTAATATGCATATCTGTGGGCAAAAGGTCTGCATTGTCGACGAGATGTGGGCGAGCCCATGTGCCAGGGAGCAAAGCTCTTCCGCTAAAAATGGCTCCGGACTTTTAATCTATGCGTACCGCATCGATTCATGCCGTAAACTGCAAGTGCAGGCTACACTTGTCTTTTCGAATTTTGCTCTGCAGCAGCTATTTGGTTAAAAAGACTTAAACTTGATTAATAATTCATGCCGCAAGAGGTTTCCATAGCCATTTTTAATGTGGAAAAAAAGGCTTGCATTTTTATATCAGAAATATGCAGGGAGTTACATTCCCTCTCTGTTCCCTATGATGATTAAATGCATTAATATAACAATGAGCATTTTGTCACTAGCTGTCTGTCTGCTGGCTTCCATCTCAATTGTTTGTGAATGCAAATGTAATTTCAAAATAATGGTGTCAAACCAGTAATTTTACACTTGCCACCCTCGCAGCTGGGGTTAGTTTGAAGCGTCCGTCTTCCGTGAGAGGCATGTCGCAGAGGGAGGGAGGCTCAGCTCAAAGCCGCTCTGTTAGGACTTAGCTTCAGTTACCCATCATGTCACTCGGGAACGGATTCGGCTCTGTGTCATGCATTGGGTTTGGACTGAAGAACTGGGCTGGTCCCCTTAACGAGAATCCATGGATACTCCCCTGTCCCACAACCTTTACCACAACCACCCCCACACCCCGTACCCATCTGTCATTTTTTGCACTCTCTTTTCATGGTTGGACATGGTTGGTTCGTAAACACCGGTTATGGGTCTACATTGGGCATGGTCCATTGTATCCCAAGTCTCCTACCACTTATTTTGGGTAGTTCCAATTTATTTTTCAATTTTATTGGTAGGGGTCACGTTCTGGACTCTTCAGTGGGCCAACACCGGGAGCATGTCAAGCTGCAGACATCCAACCCCATTCTGTCAAACGGACATCGAGTTCTACCCACAAGTCCGGATCAGAAATCCTTTTCCTGGCTGCAGTATTGGCAGTTAGCTGGGAAAGATGGACACCACTGTACAAGTAACTATTTAGGTCTCTGTTGGTCTGTGTTTTTTATCAAATCAATCGCTTTATTTGTGGCATCACTCGACACGTCGTAAGTGGAGGTGAGTACAAAGCTTGGGTGCAAAGTCTCACGAGAGGAGCAACGAGCGGTGCGAATAAGAACAATAGTGCAAATAGGAAATGTACAAAGATAATTATATGCAGCATTGCAATTGTTTTGTTAAAAGGAAACCAAAGTACCCCAGTTCTGTCCCATCTATCATTTTTTAACGTGTCTCTGTGTTTATGTGTTTCATGTCGTCCTCACCAGGCTTTACCTAATTGTCCCTTCATTCTGTGAAGTATATATTACTTCATTTGGTAGTAAATATTAAATGACTAAGTGTTTGATTGTAGTGTCAGTGTGAATGTTCCTTGTTATAAATCCAAATTCATAGCATTACTGCTGGCCACCTACTTCTGGGTATAGCGCAAAATATGTTCTCTGGCTTTGGAAAAGTCAGAAAATACACTGTAACCATTATTTTAACAATATGACTGTCAGTCATACAGCAAAAACACCGATATGGAGGGATGCACAGCACCAAGACACAGGAAACACTCGTTATCATACCCAGGAATTCAGAAGTCATGAGTATGACATTTGTTTGCTTGTTTTTGGTTTTTTTCTTCTTTACAGCTTTCATGATCCACATGTGTACATTGGAAGCTCTATCTCCTTTGCGTATTTCTAGACCAATCATGTGCACAAGTTACAAAGATAAATTCCCTCATTTATTCTTTGGTAGAGGGATGAAACAATTATTTATACACTCTACTACACTGAAAGCAGACTGCCGAGGTGACTGGGATCCAAGAGACAGATAATCTTTTTTTGTATGTCTGAAGAGCCAATATTAGGCAAAAAAAAGAATAAAAAATCCTAGAGGGTGTAATTTGCATCAGAACAGAAGGTGATACAATCCAAGATGGGAATCACTAACATTACCTTACCATCTGTTTCATTTATTCCTGATGTTGTTGTCAATCTCTGTCCGTGTGGGATCCTTTGATTGAAAATATTTGATGCCCTGTCTATAATCATTTATGCATCTTAAGTTAAATCTCCCAATCAGGAGAACCATTGAGAATATCTCTAAAAATACCACCAGCAGAATAAACAACCTGACATTACCCTCTTGACAAAGAGACACACAGAAATGCATTATGCGGCTCACAGGAGAGTGGTTTCAGAACTCATTGTTTTTGTTTAAAAAAGAAATGGAAATCAAAAATTAAAAGTAATGGGTGGAACATTTCCTGGGACAAAAAGGCAATGCTATTCCCTTGGCCCTTGTGTTTAAGTGCTCCTCAAAGAGTATCAGGGCTGTTTCTCCTCAAAAACAAACACAATTACCTGTCGATTAATTTGACTAAATGCTATGGTTTGAGAACTTAAAGTGGTAGTTAAACAAGTTGCAAAAGCACCATGGACTGCCATAAATATATAAAGTATATTCTAGGACTTATGTTTTTGTTATAATTTTTTCCCTAATATAACACTGATTAGTACATTAGCAATTTCCCCTGGCATAGGCTATGTGAAATATATGAGTGAATTACAGACGGACATATTTTCATCTTCAGATAATGTAACATCAGGTTTAATTTGAATTTCCATTAGCAAACAGGATCTGCAGCTGTTAAAACATATTAAATAGCATAAAGCCCTGAACACAACGAACAAGCTGAGAACTTGATATTTTTAATTTTACACCCAAGGATTAAATCATTAAAAGGTACGTATTTGTCTGGTAGTACCTTGAAAAGTAATTTTTAGAATTGATTTGCCAGGAAAACTCTTTATACGGACTATTAAGGCAAAATAATGAAAACAAACAGCTTTTCTAGTCTTAAAGGGGCAGAAGCATATTTCCTGCTCATCTTTAACACTGAATATGTCAAACATGTTGTTGAAGAGTAGAAATTAGTCACCCACCCCACCCCTTCCAGTATTGATGAAGCCAAAGAAGGTTTCCTTCCCACATTTGGAACTCAATCTATTTCTAACGGTCACTTGCAGGGTAGGCTATAATTCTGAGGTACTGGATTATCCAGTTTTTTTTTCTCTTCTAAAATTAGTGGGTATTGTTTACTAAGATTTCAAACACTTAGCCTGCTTGTTTGGAGGGAGTAATGGGCAATTGTGCTTTTAACACCTTTATCCTATGTAAGTTTGCAGCGTTTTTTGTTAAAAGAATGGATTCTCGTGTGTGTTTGATGTGCCTAGGAACACATCACCTAGAAAATGGTCTTCATGCTGGATTGCCCTCTAATGCCTAACCCTGACATTGGGAACATATTGTCAATAGTTTATTGAACTTTTGCAGCAAATCCTTAATTAACTTATTGCATCACTGGATGTTTAATCACTCAATCATCAACTAGTCAAAAATAATGCTAATGCTTAAAAAGATAAATTTTCAACTATAGTCTAACTTAATGAGGCTATCTCTTTTTTGCTGAAATCTACCTTCCGTGGCATCTACATTGGCCCATCTATCTATCTATCCATCTATCTATCTATCTATCCATCCATCCATCCATCCATCCATCTGTCTGTCTCTATTCTACTCAGACTTATAGCAACATTTGTAATAATCAAAGATGACCTTTACTTTTCAAAAAAGATTTTTGTTTCTGTTTTAAAGGTTTCCGCGACCTTTTATTTTGCTAATCTCATTCTCACAGCTGTGTCCCTTTCAAGGCAAATCCTGTGTCTCCCCTTTAGCCTGACCCACTGCTGGACAAATTGTAGTTACATTTATTCATTTAGTAGATACTTTTGTCCAAAATCACATACAAGTGAGGCAGATAATGGATTATATCTCACACAATCTCACACGAGTGGAGCCGAGAAGTTAGCATTGAACACAAATCATTGTTAGAACCAGACATCAGGAATGCTAGTCGCCATCACAACATCATGAGGACTTGGTTCGTATTTGTCAGGTGCAAAATGTAAAAAAAGAGCATACAGTGTTGCCACATGAAACCTTAGCAATGGGGTAGTGAAGACGAAGAGTAGAGGAGGGGGAGTAGTGGTGGATGGTTTTGTAGATGTGTTCCTGAAAGGGATCCCAAACAGATGTAAGGTTGGTGAAGGAAGGTGAAGGTCGTGAGGGACTCAGCTTCCCAGGCAAGGATGGTTTGCATTTTCCACCATTGCAGAACCGCGCAAGAAAAACATTTTACGTGGGTACGGGATCACAAGATGACGTTTGGCTTGTCGACCACAGAGGATGTGACGGAAAGTATGATAAGCAGCTCAGTGCCGTTACATTAACAGCTGGCGAAGCCGGCACAGAGTGCATGAGTTTAACTGGAGCCCACATTGGGAGCCAGTGGAGAGAGAGAGAGAGCGAGAGGTGAGGCATGAGAGCATTTCCTTTGCCTGGACTGATTAAGATCCACTACGACTGCATTGTGAACCTGCGGCGGTCTCACAGCACATGCCGTCAACCCTGCGAATGAAACGTTACTGTAATCTCGCAAAAAAGCAAAATGTTCTCGGACAAGGGGATGAGCTGCATCTCCTTAAAGATTAGATCTGATCTTCCTGATGTTACGCAACATAAATCTACAAGTCCAGCAAGTAGCTGCAATGTGGACAGCAATACAGAGCTGGGATATGACACATTATATCTGTAGCCTGCTCTCATCAGCCCTAAACCACCCCACCCGTCGATACAGAGAACAATATTTCATTTTCCAAAACATTTTGTTCCCTTGCCTGTGATTTTATGTAAGGCTACAGTGCTGCAGAAATGCTTTTTTTTTTCACAGCACCCTGGCACTGAAAAGATAAAGCTGAGCCCAGCTTGGTATGCAGTCGGTGAGCACAGATCTCTTTGGAATAATAGTGGAGATCAACAAAGAATAAAAACAAGGCGTTCTGTTTTCTAGTGCTCCCACGATAAAGCAAAGACACCGACTTATCCGAGAGCCATCATCTTATAGTCATAAATGCGAACGGCAACTTCTATCACAAGTGTAAACTGAGCTTGCCCACTGTTAAGGGCTTCTAGCTATCGTGCCACGTGGATCGACCTCTGACTGCTTCGCTGCTTCCATGCCACTTTCACAGTAAAGCATTTTGCTGAGCCTGCAGCTTATCTTAAGAAGCATGGGGCAAGCGTGTAGAAGCAAGGGAAGAGACAGCCTGGATAGGATGCCGATCCATCATGGTGCACGCGCTCCGACATACGACAACACACTGTGAGCAAATTGGTGAAGCTAAATCACGAACGACTCAAATTCAGGGAGAGGATGCAAGCGCACACATAAACACCAAGTTTGGGGCAGACATTGAGCCCCCCAGCCGTGCCGGTGTGAGGCTATAGTGCTGCGTAGTGAGAGCACCTCACTTGATTTGCAGAGATGTGCTCTCCGGCACTGACCAGCACTGTTCCTGTCACTGTGGCTATAAGGATTGCTGAAGTAAGGACTGCGTCTTGCGTGCAGATATATGACGGCTTGTTATCATGAGAGTATGAGTACTGCTTGTATCTCTGCCTGAAGCATCATATATGGCGGCTGGGTGGCGATTTGAGGCCTTTATCGCCAACAGATGATATAAATCTTTGAAGAATACCTCACAGATATTTTATGTACTTTTGCAGCATAGCGATAAATAGCAAATGGTCTGTTCCACATATTGAGACTTTGAATGGGTTGGAATGGATTATAATCTACAGCAGACATGTCAAACTCAGGCCCGCGGGCCAATTTTGGCCCGCACTACAATTATATTTGGCCCGCGAGATGATTTC
>JAODKL010000047.1:13749958-13769395 GCA_026780765.1 Petrocephalus schoutedeni
TGATCATAAAGAACCCTTTAGACTCTCTCACTGTAAAACCTGGAGAAAAGGATCTACTGGCAGCAGTTCAACGACTGCGTGCCATCTGCAGCTAGCTATATTAGCATGGCTATGCCATACATCAAGATGCATATATGTCTTCATTATACCTTATCTACTGCCATCTAGGGTTGCAGTGATTTAGGGATCAATGCACCTGTCCAGAAGGTAGTAGACCTAAAATGTAAACAATATCTCTCTTAAATCTCTCGATCTCTGTTCTGTTGTCATCAGTTTTAGAATACAATGACTATGTTAAGATTTTGTATATCTTCGTTGAACTTCTGCAGTATGGATACTGTAATCAAACGAGCTATTGAAATAATGTGACAGTGGTTTGCTGGGCATCACTGTGGCCTCAGTTTTCGGTGGTGCTGGGTTTTGTTCCCACCTCCGCATGAGGAGTCTTTCCGGGGTACCTTGGTTTTCCTAAACCGTGTTGTCAAGGGAACTGCCTCTCCAGCGTGAGCGTCCTCTGTTAGAGTGCCATCCCATCCAGGATTCCCCTGCTTTGTGCTCTGTGATTCTGTGCGATGGGCTCCAAGCTCACTGTGCCTCTGTACTTAGTGCTATAAAGTATCTGAAGAACATTCGACATGCATGTTCTGAAGGTGGCAGCATCTTGTGGTGAATGTATGCTTTATTCATCTCACTGTACTGCTATTGTACAGTACAGTCAATGTTTGGTCTGTTCTCCCTTTGCCTCCAAAGGAAACAGGTCTGTTTACCTAATGTTGCGTCATATTGACTTTAGATGTATGCTGGAAACTTGGAGGGCTGCACAAGTAAATTAAATTCTGTAGAGATGGATCTTTGAATGCCATTGATGTAATTTGGACTAGTACTGTAAATTACATTTGTTTAATGTTTGACATTTGGTTCCAGCAGAGAAACTCCTGTTTACTCAGTATTGCGTCATGCCCTGCTTAGAAATGCAAAGAACTCTGAAGGCCGTGGCACCGACACTGGAATTCTGCAGAGAAAGATATTGGCCCTCCTCACACGGATTTACAGATTCAACCAGGCAGAAAATGCCTAGGTATAAGGAGTAAGCTCTAGCACTATAGCACTAACCTCCTTGTGTGTGATCTGACCCACAGGTGAGGGACAACTTCAGTGGCAAAGTCAGGCATGATCTTGGATCTATCACATCTCCAATGACTTATTTACTGAGAGAGAAGAGACTGAGGTGACAGCGATGCTGTGCTCGACTCCCTCACATCTCCTGACTGAGCTCAGATCTTCCCCATTCATCCCTCTGCTCATGTTTCTGTTTTGATCAGCAATTTTGGTCTTTATTGAATCAGACAAGCAGGGCTGGTGCTAGCGCCTTTGTTATGGTTGTGGACCCATCCATTAAAAGCTGGGCCCGCAGTGCATTTGAGGAAGAAGAACACAAGGACTAATCTCCTTCTGATACGTCTTTTTTGGGGTTTATTTTTTTCAGCGTGTAGCCTCCCAGTTGGAAATCAGGATTTAATTATGTTCTGTGATTAATGACTTTGCAGTTTTTTTTTTAATACAGCAAGGGGGATTGTAAAAAGGGGGTAGTCAGAGTTCTACAACAGCTAATTGTCCCTTGGAGAATATAGAATAAAATCCCCCCCAGAACTAACTTCACAGAACTTGTGGAATGAAAGTGAAGCAGTGGGTGATAGCCAATCACCAGTGGTGAAGTTCGTGCTGATTCACAGGGTGGGGGCTTTGAACCTCACATCAGCCCCTGAAGGCCACCGTCTGGGACAGGATATAATGACTCCCTGAGAGGTGAGAAGCGGTGAGCTCTACTTCACTTCCAGAGAGGAGAGTGTTTTTTTTTTTTTTAAACACCACAATTTACCTTCATCTGGGTTTTCCTTAAGACAGGTTGTCCTGGGGGAGAAGAAACCCGAGAAATGGTGGAGGGTGGGTGNNNNATCTAGGGGGGAATACAATCTGCTCCTCTTCTGTCAGAAGACGGCAGGTATTTTTGGCAAGGTGAGGACAAGGAGTTCTCTCTAGGCGGAGTTCTGTCAAAGGGAGCAGTTTTGACATTTCGCAAGAGGTCCGTCTCCACGAAGCATCCCACTTCCTCCAAAAGCTGTTGGGATCCTTCTCCACCAAACGCTGCAACATTCTGTTTATTAACCTTAAAGAAGGCGTCTCCCTTCAAATTTCCCAAGCAAGCCCGGGGGTGCTGTGTGTGAAGACCTAGTGTTCTTTATATTGCGAGGAGTCTTTCAGCAGGATAAGCTAAATGACGCAGAGAGTTGCGAGAGGACCGAGCTGTGTCACTCATAAAGCTTCCTCCAAGATAAAAAAAGAAAGATGACTGGATATCATTTCACGTCTGTCAGCATATATCAGCAGAAGGAACTTTGCAGTACTCTGCTTAAATGAGCTGGAACATCCAATGCTCAAGTTAATTAACTAACTATCCTAAACGCCAGAAGCAGGTGCTGGCAGGAGCCAGCTTGCCAAATGGTGGCCTAATGGTTGAGGAAGTGCGCTTGTGTTTGAAAGATTGCTGGTTTGAAACCCTGACCAGCGGAGTACCACTGAGGTGCCCTGAGCATGGCACCATCCCCAAGCACTGCTCCCTGGCCCACTGCTATGTCATATTTGGGTTAAATGTGGAGAACACATTTCGTTGTGGTGTGTCAACAATGACAATTAATCACTTTCACTCCAAATGCCTGGGGAGGTGCCAACCACTGTCCCCAAGTAGACATGTACATGTTCAAGACCATGTGATATTTTGTGGGGGGGGGGGAGGGTGAAGTTTGTGTGCATATAGACAAAGGTGAACATTTCAGGTCCAAAAACTCTGACCTGGATTTTGTTTCAAGCAACCAGTTGACTATAAAGACTCACATTCATAGAGTACTCAACCGGTTGGGGGGATTTATAAATTAGGTGGCTAGAGGAAGTCAGTAAAAGGAAGACGTAGGCTGTCAGTCAGCTGTCTGAACTGTCTCCACTAGAGTTCTAAACCACTAAGTTATTGGTTGGTCTCTGATCAGCTGACCCCGTCGTTTCTGTGCAGTTGATGCGTGGTTTTGTCACTGTGTCACTGCGAGAGCAGCATCCTCTACAGCAGGACCGTCCTGGACCACTTTGTACACTGCGTTTCCTAGAAAATACTGCCAGACTTACCGTAGGTGTACTTAACCTACTTCAGTAAACAGCCGTGTAAATTATGTTTAAAAAAACTGCAAAAAATATGGTGAAAACTGGGTTGTTGTTTCAAATGTTCTGTTTATTGGAATAAACTTTAACCAACAGAATGAACCACAGTTTAAATATAGTTTCTTTGTACTTACTCTTTTCCCTCGAAAGGTTGGAATATTAAGCAACACTGACAAAGATGTACTGAGAATAGGAAGCAGTACAGTGATGTGGTAGTAAACAGTCCTGTTTATGTTATGGATCTCTTGTGATTTTTGTTTCCCTTCTCGGCCTAAATTCCTTTTGTAGGTCTGATGGTTTAGTTAGCTGACTTCTTTGCATTCCGGAACATTCAGCTTTAACTACAGCAGCACTGTACCTTACAGAAGTTAATCATATAGTTAATACGGTCATGGCTTGATAGGGCTTACCTAACAAGCTGTTGTGTGGGGGAGCAGAAGGGGAGATGAGGTCAGTCAGCATTCAACGACATGAGCAACACCCACCAGCTGCTTATAACCATCATTCATTTTCTTTGGGTCTGGCCTCTCAAGCTGGTCCTAGTTGAACCCAGTCACCCAACCCATAACCATCGGTCTAATCTGAAGCCTCCTCCCAAACAGCATTTACCATGCAAGGAACCACCACACTCTTTAAACAGTTTTTTTTTTTTTTTTTACAGTTTGTGGGTCAAGTGGATTAAGAACGAAAATCATTAATGAATTATACAAATCAATTCTGGTCTAGCAATGGAGGGAGAGGACCAGCTAAATGGAACCTTTTTATAAGATTATCTGTATATATGAATCACTTGCGTTTTGGTGACAGTTTTGAAACGTAAGTGCAGAGAAAGTTAGTTAGAAAAGGCTAAATGCCTCGGGGACATTCTGGGACACGGCGTAGAATTATCTCCATCCCACTCTGCTCTGAATCATCTTCTGTAATCAGCCACATTTGGTGTCCTCCTGTATCCCACATGAGGACTAAAACTAAGCTTCCAGTCATGGAGCCATCAAAGCCAAGGTTATGATTTACCAGTCGCATTTACTCATGATATTTGCCATTTATTTGCATAATGAAAGCTGGATATAGTACAATAATGAAAAGAAAACACAGATGTAGATGTAAGCATTTGTAGATGTAAGTATTAACATGCGGCATCATACAGTAGATGCTAAAGGCGTAGCCTCTGTGGTTGGTGTGTGAGAGATCGTCATTCCCCCCTTATTCCGGTATGACATTCTCGCCGTACATCTATCTGTAATTCCGTCACTAGCCACAGAGCCGTGCCCTTTCACTTCAAAGTCTCAGTGTTAATTGGTATTTAAATACAGTTACTGACCATTGGAGAAAACAAAAAAATATTCAAATAGAATCAATAGCGACAACAAAGCGGCAGTTAAAACAAGCCGACTGGAGCCCTCCGGGCGAGGAGTTAATTCTGTTTCTTAAGGCAGCATCTGTTTGAAAATTGACAAGCTGAACTCCAGGATGTATTATTTATCCTGCTTATTTCCTGTGTGACCGCAGCGTCTGATGACAGATGTGGGTCTGCGATAGGGAGATAGCAGTGGCCACCGTTTCAAAAGTGAGCTAAAAAAAAGACATTCATATTTCGCACTGATTTAGAGGTCCATTGAGATAAGGCGATATGTAAGGCCTTAACCAAGGCACGCCAACATTTCTACAAATGCAAAAGCAAAAAGGCTGAATAACAATGAACCTCTGGGGATATATGCTGATATCTGAGAGAATTAATGGTCTAGCTCAGTTGTGCTTGTCTGAGAACATCTGACCTTAATGTCAATCTTCTGCAACTTCCTTTGCTTTGATGGACTGCAGTTTAATAGAACTGAAGAGTGCTACTTTATTCATTCCCATGGAAAATTTGTCTTTTCACCTATGCCATCTCGCTCTCCATGAGGCACACAGACAGATAAGAGTGAGTCTTCCTTTTTCGGAGTCAGCACATGGTCAAAAAGTGTCCAGCATCTCTGAGACAGTGAATGTTAAGAGCCAGGTTCAAAGACCCAAGAGCAGCATCATTCTGCTGGCCATGGGATTTGGACCTGACACCTTCTGCTCATGGGTATCCGGTTCCAGCCCACAGAACCACACGCCGCCGTCTTAAAAACTGCACCTGGTTTATTTGGAATTCCATAATGATATTGGTATTTGGTGCACTGATTTCCCACTTACTTTCTGTTGGTAGCACAAGATCCAGTCATGCGTCACACACGCAGCACCTGGGATTCCTCATTAATCAGATGCTGCGGGGGTATATCAGGTGAGTTCCCCGCGTCCTGCTTCTCACAGCGGTCATTTTGGCCATCGCCTGGCTTGGTGTACCACCCAAACGGGGACACAGCGCTCCCATCAGATTAT
The DNA here is from genome assembly GCA_026780765.1 of Petrocephalus schoutedeni. Lineage (NCBI taxonomy): Eukaryota > Metazoa > Chordata > Actinopteri > Osteoglossiformes > Mormyridae > Petrocephalus > Petrocephalus schoutedeni. The sequence goes on from JAODKL010000047.1 coordinate 13,755,530, forward strand.
CGTAATCTCTTGCCTCTTTTCCCCTCTCGTTTAATGATGGAGACACCCCACTCAGTATTAATGTGCAATTCATCTAGCTGATACAGCCTCTGTTCCCCGTTGCCCAGTTTGGCAGAACAAAGGCAAAAGTGGAAATTGGGAGGGAGGCTGCTGGTGATTAATTTATATGTGTCTCCTGGTTTATTGAAGCCATCCTTCATTAGGGCAGTGCGCAGAGAGCAAGCGCAAGTCCCACATCTGGATACAAAGCCGCAATCGCATTACGGAGGATGAAAGCAAGATTGCAGTGGCGGCGGTACATTAGTCACGCGGCCAGGCCGGCTTTTCCGCCAGAGCCGGGCTGGGGGATTCTCCATGCTGCCGGCGATTGCCTTTGCCGACATGCGGCTTCGCGGTCTCTCCTAGGACGACATTTCCTGAGGTCAGGCCCACGTGCACCTCAGCGTCTAGCTGTGCCAAACCTCTTGCTCAGGACACCGATAAGCCAGCATCCATATTTAAAGTATTGATTTTAACGTGGCATTAAAAATGTATGCTTCTTTCCCCCTTTAATAATTTTGAATTTAAACAGGCTAAAAATGCCATAACATCTGCAAATTTATCAAGAAACATCGCAACCTGCTGTGTATCTCTCACTCCAAATCCCCAGGAGTAACGTTTATAAATGTGGAGTGCATCAAATATAAATGAAGTTAATATGGGCCCAGCAGGGAAGTGAATGCTATGAGAGTAAACACGTGGTGGAATATGTGGGTGCCAGGAAAGGATATTCCATAACAGGGAGATATATTTCTAATCCAGAGTAATGTGTTTCTGATTATAATGTGCAGGTTCATGGGAGGCATTAGACTGTAATATGAGGAGCAGTGAGAGGGTGATCTGGGGCACTATCCCTCTATCAAGTCCCCTGGTTGACAGGTGACAAGGTGGAAGCCGGTCTCCGTTAAACAGGCTAAGATTCACTTTTGCAACTCTACTTGTCCAAGTCAGTCGCTCCACCCATAGCTCAGGGACAGCGGCTTTCAATTCTCACTCCGTCTCTCTCTGCATTGCGCTGAGAAGCCTGTCAGCAGAAACCTCTTAAAACACTGCACCCCAGGGAGGGAAAAAGGAGGCGACAGGGAGGGATGAGGAAATGGGGGGCGGAATGCGGGCCGGCCAGGTCCCTACTGCATCTGTCCAAAAGGGGGCGCTGAAGAGCTTAACTGCGGAATAACAGAGCCATTGTTGCTGTCATTAAGGATGGTTCAACTATACCATTCAGGACTGTAAGGAAAGTATACACACAATCTCACTCACACACACAACCGCATATATAAATTCACACGTGCACAAGCACACATGCATACCTATACAGTCATACAATACATGTATGGGGGTACTGTGTGGCTCAGTAGCTTGGGCCTCTGTGGCCAGAAGCTTGCTGGTTAAAATACCATCCTGGACCGAAGAGTCATGTCTCCTTTGGGTCTTTGCGCAAGGCCCTTAACATCCTCTAGCGGTGCTGGATAAATGGCCCGACTGCTACGTTCTCACTTGTGTATATATATGTATGTGAAAAGAAGCGTTCCAATTTACTCATGGAAATGGCAAATAAAGCGTCATTGAATTAGTTTCATTTCATGCGAGACACTGAAACGCCCATGTGTCAGGTTCTGACATGCATGCAGATGCATGCACGCAAGCCCAGCATGGCATTGCACGTGGGCGTAATGCGTTGTGAGGGCACATGCGGCAGTGTCCGTCACCGGCGGAAGGTGTCGCCCACACGGCCTCGGCTTGGCGCTAATGCGATCCGGAATCCGGTTCCGCCTGCCTGGCCCCGTCCTCATGGCCTATCATCTCTCTACACTAAATTAGGCGCTTATGTGGTCCGATGGCCGCTGCCAGACGGGCCATATTTATAGTGACAACTAAATTACACCTCCCTGTCCCAATGCCCCAGCCACGTGTCAGGCACGACGAGCACACTGATCGTGACTGACGCGCCTGGGCCGGGCGTGGAAGGGGGGGTTTGGTAGCGTGGGGCGGCGTAGTTCAGGGGAATGCGAGGGTGGGCCTGGATAGAGCAGCCTGTCTGCCAGACTGTCATTTACTGATGGCAGTGTACAGAAGGAAGGGCTTCAGCACACACACACACACACACATTACCTGCTGTGAATTTCAGGGCGTGCCTCTCAGAGAGAGCCAGCCAGTTCACATGGCCACCAAGCAGCACTGCTGTTTGACTACTTTTGGGTCAAATGTGAATCATTTACCACACTTCTATAAAATTACAAAGTCACAAAAAAAAAAAAAAGTAATAGTATTTTCATTTCTGTCACGTGACACAAACACTCTGTGTGTGTGTGCAATAATATATGCAATGTGAAAGTATTCCTTAACATTTTATTTCATAAACATTGAGCCCAGTTAGAATGTCTGTTATTTTCATGAATGCATGCATGTGCAAAATAGTGTAAATTGCTTTGTTTAATACCGTTAGTAATGCCAATTGTGATAATAATGCTAATAAAAATAATAAAGGTCCTTTTTTCATGTTTTTGAAAAAAAATCATGAAACGTACTGCTTCAGAATAATTAAGCCATTGACTCGTCCAAGACTTTTAGTATAGATGAAATGAAAGTATTTAAAAGTATCTATCTAAAGCTCAGTTTTTATCTTTTAAGAGATTCGAGTTGAGCACGCTTGAAATTACTGCACTTGGATTTTAATGTTTAATTGCTCGACAACTGATAAGTGTCTGAGCGGAGGGAAGATGGGAAAAGCAAAGGAAGATTTAATGGCATAACAGAGGGGACATGACATGGGAGAGGCCTGTCAGAAGGATATCTGCCATCCCGCACAGCAGTGAACCAGAGCGGGAGATGAATCAGGAAATGCATTTCAAGCGGGAAAGGAAATAAAAGAACCAAGCTGTACTCTGTAGGCGACTGAACCACGGAAAGCCTGTGATCTATCCTCCACGCAGTCGCCATGCACACACTACGGGTGCTTTCCACGTCGTCCCACATCAGGAATCATGGGTAATTGGCTACGACTGTCAGAAACACCCCGGAGAGATGTGCATGCATACGAGTGGGGACAAGGAGCTGTGTCTCAATTGCCTTGAAATGCTGAGGTCTTTATCAAGGCTCCGGGTCCCATCGGAGGGGCGTCCGCCGAGGTCAGAGAATTCCTCCTAAATCACACGGAGTTGCTTTCCTGTCCACAGCATGGCTCGCTCATTAATTAGTGCGAGTGCTTTGGGACTCCTTTGGGAAATGCGAGGAACATAAGGAAGAGTCTGAACGATGGCAGGTGACCTTTGTCCACAGCAGTGCCATTTGTAGTAATATCTCAAAGGACAATGGCACCGGTTCCACTCTCATGGCATTGCCATCACCCCGCAGACACTTTTCGTCAGATAGAACTGAAGTGTGAAAAACTGTTTACAATGACATTACGTGTCGGCCAACACAGTGTCTATGTAATGGCCATCAGACGTCAGACGAGTGCAGATGTTGAAGAGATAACCACTGGATTAAGCACTATCTAGTCTAGGTATCATATTCTCATTCTAACCAGTAGGGTAAGCAGGCATCGGTACCAATACTCCCTGCAAGTCTAGGAACAAAGAACTGTCTTTGTTATTTACAGGCACAGGGACACAGGAACAGCCTTCAGATTCAAAACTGAAATAGTCTTCAAACCAAGAGTATTTTTTGAAATGGCGTTTGGTCCATCCTGGTACCCACATGGCTAAACCACTGTCTTTCAATTAAAATATAGCCTTGTCAGGTCAGATGGAGATTCTTCCACTTTTGGAGATGTTCCTGCCTCCACGTCTACTTCAGCATCTGTTCTGGGTGACTAGGGGAGCCATGAGCCACTCTCATCCACACGTGTTACTTTAACCAAAGTCACCCAGGTAGAAACTGCCATTTCCTTGACTTCCTTTCTATTCCATTTCTATTATGAACATATATTACAGAAACGTTCCTTTATAAAAATGTTAGCAAAAAGACTAAACAGTCAGGGGGCGTATGAGTCCAATGGGATATGACAGAAAGAGTAGTGATATTAGGAAGTTTAATTGTTTCAGCCACGGACTGCCGAAGGTCTGTGATATCTATTCTCAAATGGAGAGTGGCTGCCTCCGCTGAAATAATTATAGATGCTGTCTCTGCCGCCTTGAGGTTTTGTTTTGTTTCTGCCGAAAGTCTGAGGCCTCTTTGCACAAGCTGTCGATCCGTGCAAACAAATAACCACAAGTGAAACGTTTCCTAGGTAGGCAGGAGCCCCGTGTCCGTGGGGGCGCTCTACACTCCGTCTTCATCTTCTCAGTGCCTGTGCTGATTATTGCAGTTTGAAATTAAAATGCATCCACCGTGCTCCGCTACTTTAGCCCATCTTAATCTGGGGGAATGCTTTCCCAGGGAAGTATTATCAGGGAACGCTTAACTCTCCAGTTTAAGGGTTACAAATGAGAGCGTATGCATTCATTACAGGTTCACACTGTATCTGCTGCGAGTCTTTTTTTAATCACACGAGTGACGTAGAATTACACTGTACTTCCTGCTCACAATTGTATTCTCTTTCGCTAAACAGAGTAGGGAGGAAAGGAAACCTCAGATAAGAGCTGCCATTAAGATGACATTGTACCGCGTGCATGTAATGGAGTTTAGTGCTAATCTGAAAATAATAAAGAGCAGGGGGATAAAAAAAAGAAAGAAAAACATTTGCAATTGTGAGAGAATTGGTTGTGGGCACTGCTCAGGCAGAATGCTAATTCAGTAACAGAACCTTTCATGATTCCCCTGCCTTTTGCGTCTCCATGGACACTAACAAGGCCAACTTCCCTACGCTGGGCCTAGTTCATAGCTTGATCACTAGCTGGCAACATTTCCTTGCGTGGGCCAAAATGTGGCTCCACCCCCCCTTTAATTGGCACCTATGTCACATAGTCACAGTATCATGTACATGGCCAGATCAACCCTCACTGAACCCCGCAGAAGGCAGAGGTGCTCTCTTCCCATTATGGTCCTATGAATGTAATTACACAGCAGCAGTTTGTAGACCTAACACTCAGTCACACTTGGCCAGCATCACAGGGTCTTACATACAGCCGTGCTGATAACTTTGACCCAAAATGGCACTAGAGATGATTGGACTGGAGGAGGAGGACAGGAAGCAGGAGGAGGACAGAGGAACATGGCCGAGAGGGTGGATGAAAGGTCAAAGGAAATGTGAAAAAGAATCAGGCAGTAACTTGTAATTTTGTTCCAGAGTTTGGCTGGAAGTTTTTAATTATGAAGCTGTGGTAATGACGATGCCCTCCCTGTTTCTGCGAACAGGCTTGGCGGCCTGTGCCAATAGTTCAGAAAGGACCAGCAGTGGGAGACTTTGATTCTCTAGGTCGTAGTACAGGTAACAGACACAGAGATCAGAGGGATCGTTAGACGTTAGGGCAGTGGAACAGGCAGAGGGGAGGACGGGCACGTGTTGGGTCAGTGTCGGGGTAAGCTGAGAGCTCCGTGAGAGATGGAGACAGCATGGGCAGAGCTGACAGGGCCACAAGCTTGCAAACAGCTGATAAGGGACAATGCCGGGAGGTTACCAGTGGCTTGGGAGGTGTTTAACAGCAGTGTAGTGAGTTCACAGGAGGCAATAATAATACCCAGAAGCAGGTGTGCATTTGGTGGGAGATTTATATATTATGCTTGTAGTGGCACTCCGTTTCGTTTCTTCTGTACCACCTTTTATGAAGTAGCCGTTCTGCTTCACGATAGCCCTTGCGGGGCGTCATATAGGCACAGCTGTGAACAAGCTCTTGTGGCTCACCAGCTGTAAATTATTCCAAGAATTTATCTTGACCATTGTCGGTCTTCTGTTCAATTGCATGCTCAAATGCCCTCATGAAGGATTTGTATTGTAGCGCATCACCCTTGAACACAGGAATGTCTTTTGTTGGTAGCTGAGATAGCTGCTGTTGCCTTAAAAGTAGCTCGCCGATTACATACTGCCTTTGCATGACTGTTATGAAGCCATCACCTCTAGTAACTTGATCATCATACCTGTAATTGGACACTGGCTGTGGCAGTTGTGGTTGTGGTATTTGAGAGTGCTGCACTTGTGGCTGTACGTGAACATTCACACTCGCTTGTTGTGGTAGCATCATGCTAATTCTATGCTTCTTCACGTTCCCACTCAGTGACTCATGCACTGACGCATAACTACCTGAACCATCTTCAGATCTTTCATTTTCTTTAAGCACTTGGCTTTCGGCTAATGCAGTCTTCAGCTCCAATTTCTCCTTTTCAGATTTAATTCTAGCTGCTTCAAACTGAAGTTCTTGCCTAATCCTGGCAGATCTAGATGTTGCCTTTTCTTCAGCGCTGCAGCACGTTCCAACAGGGCTGCATGTTCTGCTTCCTGTCTAGCACGTGTAGAAGAAACTCGCAATGTGACTGATGCACGACCCACTTGAGATGCACGTGGGTCAGCATATGCTGCATTGCTGACCCCTACTTGTGAAATACTGTTATTTGGTTCAACAGCATCTACAAGTCATCTCCTACATCACATTTTCCTGCTGCACAGCTTCCTTTTGCACTGTGACCACAGCTCAGCTGCAATCCATCTTTTAGTTGTTTTCATAAATTCCCTGACTGATGCCATTTTAGGTTCAAACCAATTATCTTGATCATACATTTTTTCTTCTTCAGGCAAAAGGTTACCAACTTCTTTATTGAAACTATTTAACGTATCCATTGACAAAATCAATTTCAAAATCATTTTCCATTATACATTTTGGACGTTTTGAGCATCACTCATCATTGTCTCTATTTCCTTCATATTGCTTGTCAGAGTTCCTAATGTTCATCTCCTCAATGCTACAAACTTTTGCAATCCCTCCTCTAATGCCTTCTCTGCTAGCTTGCATGCCCTGCCCTGCTTGCCTGCCCTGCCCTGCTCCACTGCATCCTCCCCATATCTGTTTATCTCCCTCAGCCATCTTACAAATTGCAGAGTTATTGCTTCAGTTGCATGCTTTAAAGCACTTTCTTCAAAATTTTCTTTATTTATTGGTTTATTATTTTCTTAATAATCCAAGTGCAAACAACTTCTCAAAAATCGGCAAAACTCCATATTGACTGAATAAAATCTTGCTATCAAAATTCGGCTGGCTATTTCAAACACGCGGTTTAACTTTCCTTTTCGTCCGAACTCTCTATTATCTTAAACGCATCCGTATCACGTCTTCTCTTCATAATATCCAGAGAAAAGAGGGATTTTTCGATAGCTTTTCCTGGAGAGTGCTCAAAGGATTACCTGCTTCGGCGTCGGCGTCGGCTTCTTTCGGTGAGCACTTGTCCTTTCCACCGCGAGTCGGAAAGACGGCCGGGTAATCCAGGCTGCCCGTGCTTTCCGTCTCAGGGTGATCCAACTTAGCTCCGCTAGTTTTTAGACCAATGTAGTAGCACCCTGTTTCGTTTCTTCTGTACCACCTTTTGTAGCCAGTCTCACAACCAGTATTTGTAACGCGAGTGAGACCAGATAATCTTTTGAATGTTGTTTACTCAAATTATACAGGGAACTCGGTCAGAAAACTGTTGCTTCCTACATCTCTGGCTCCAAACTGAACAACGTCCAATCAGCTAAAAGTGACGTTTTGCCGGAAGCTCAAAATACAAAAATTATTTACGCTAAATTATGCATTTTAACAAAAGCAATATGTATACATTCTGATTAAATTAAGTAACTACTACTTTTAACCCTTTATTATTATGTTTGGATTAAATTATTACTACAAAAGACCTGCATCCTGTTTGGGTCTTACAATGCTTTATATGCTTTCTTTATTAGGCAGGAAATGGGACTGTGTTATGGTAATGATATAACGGACACAACAACAACAACAACAATGAGAATAATAATAATTGCACAGGGTGGACTGGCATCCCATGTAGGTTAATTCCCTTCCTCGTGTCCTATACTACCTCAGATCGACTCCAGGCCCAACCCTGGTAACCCAGTTGGAAGATGGATGGACACATAGATAATACCGATGTTGTTATGAATAATTTATAGCGCTGGACAGATTCTTTTATGTAAGCACTTTAGGTGTCCAGCGTAAACCGTGTTCACATACTAACATAAAAGAACGACAATGAAGTGTAGGCAAGACAGCGTCTGACAGTCCCCTGACAAATGTAACAGCGTAACGTGTTCCAGTGCCATCCTTGTAATTAGATTGCAGGGTTCACTACTGGCAATTATTGCAGCATACTGCATAATTATGTACAATATGGACATACACCTGTTGATTACATACTTGGCCTTATTAGCAATTTAAATTCCATGGTCACACTGTCCTCTACGAAAACCATTCTCCTTAATACACTGGTTTTATTTGCATGCAGCATGATTGCCATTAAGAAGACATATTGTATTCTCCATTGGTAAGGCACATGCAATATGTCTTTAAAACGGAATATTTATGTTACACAGCAGGCCAGTGTTTGTGTTCATAATGCAGGTCTCCTGTTGCTGACTCCATTGTGCTTTTCCTTCATTGTTCAACAAAGAGTTTTGGGTCCAAAAATCTAAGTCTAAGAAGTGACCAAAAACAGATGCAAAAATGTGAAGTGGCCATTAAAAGAGCATTACTGATATTCTTCCAGATGTTCCCTTTCTTTCACGTTAAATTGAGTGTGCTGGGAAGAGAGCAGAGCAGCAGGCAAAAAAGGAAAAGGCACCAGGTAAGCTGCTTTTTGGTAATTTTTGGAATTACCTTTCCTATTAACTCAAAGTGCCATTATCTGTTCTTTCAAAGTATGTCAAATTGGCTTGTGCAGGTGCAAGAACATCTCAAAGAGTGGCGTAACCAGGACATACCCCGGAATAAACAGGACACTGAATAACCTTGTCTTGGAGTCTTTTTTTTCTGGTGGAAAAAAGAACACATCCTGTAAAAGATGACTAACAGATTCTTCACAGTAAAGAAAATGTTTTTTTTATGAAAAAATATGAAAAACACAATACAAATCTGAAAAATACAGCTGAATGTTCAAGCTTATTTTTAACTCTAGCTACTATATATTTTGGGGAAAACAATAGGTGGTTTTAAATAAATTACACTGTACTGAATTCATGTGCCCTAAACAAAATAACTTTTTATTTTCTTTGTTAATAAATTAAAGTAAATAATACTGTGCCCTCCTCATGCTACCAAGACAGCTCTGACCCGTTGAGGCATGGACTCCACAATACCCCTGAAGGTGTCCTCTGATATCTGGCACCATGACATTAGCAGCAGATCCTTTAAGTCTTGTGAGTTGTAAGTGGGGCCTCCATGGGTAGGACTTGTTTGTCCAGCACCTCCCACCTCCCACAGATGCTCCATATAAGGAATTCCCCATTTAGTAGCATGATTGTCATTGCTCTGCCATTCCTTGATACGTGGCATTTTTTCATTGCTCATTTCAGAATTAGGCTAAAATGTCAGAATCCCTTTCATTCAAAAGAGAGAGAGAATACAGTACTGTATTTAATCTTGGTATTGTCTTAAGACATATGACCTTTGATAAATGCAAATAATTACAAGAGCACACTGAACCTGCTAATAAATGCACATCATATATATATATAAAATACCTATATAACAACATAAAACCTTTCTGAAAATGGAAAACAGTTTCATGTAATTTACAGAGCTTTTCAGAGATCTCTGGTGAGGTCTGAAACACTGCTTAACCAATGCTGGAACACTGGATGAACTATTGTTCTATTTTATTCTTAGCAATATATTGTGGGGGTGGTATTAATCTTTATTTAGGGTGTCCTCAAGCCAGCGGGAAATTGCCTGGAAAAGGTTAACAGTGTGTATTATGCAGCAGGTGCTCAGGACAGGTGCAGAATGGAATTCTCCGTTCTGGAGCCTCTCAGAAAATGGCACGTCTCACATCTGCTATTTTTTTCCTGACATGCTGATGCATCTGTTGTTTTTTTTTTTCCTTTTTTTCCCCAAACTTCTGCTTTATTCAGGGAAGTCTTATAGTTATTTCTTTCTATTTTTGAGCTTTTTTTCTGGGATTTCTTATACCTCTTTAAATTTTATAGAATCCGTTTGGGGAAACAGACTGATTGAGGAGCTTCTGCAGCTTTATTATGCTGTAAGAGTGAAATGACCAGTAACACCAGTAGGAATGACCAGTAGAGTTTCTCTAAACCAGTGTCTACGCTTGGCAGCAGCATTTCTCTGCTTTGTCCCAATAAGTCCAATTGCTGACGCCTGTCTTTGTGGATTTGGAAAAGCAAGCTCTGCATGGATGTGCAAACATCATTATATTTGTTGAATTAAGAAGATTATGAATGTTTAATGAAAGAACCGTTATTCAATTTCTTTCTGTGAAGCAAGTAATTAGTAAAGTGAACTGAAACAAAATATTGGTAAACAGTCACAGGATGCTTCACTGACATGAAATATGCATAATTCTGTAGCATATGACATGCAGAATAGCAATCACATCTACAAATGGAAAAATGCTAATGACAGCAATATGCTGACATTTCATGGACAGATTTTTTTTAAACCCCAGTCAGGCAAGCCCATTCCCCAGTCTTCATAGCTTAAAGAGAGGTCCCAGTAAATCCACTATCAGATTAAAAATTCAGTAATCATCTGAACAATTAATGTTGATACATCAGTACGCTCTTAGGTGACACCCTCAAGGAAAACTGCTTGGTGCTAAGAATTATTCAGAACACTACACATTCATATGCAGCCACACTGACATAACTTTGTAAACCATTACCACAGTATATCACTGTGCTGAAACTATTTAACTGCGTTTCAGTTTTTTATAAATTGCAAATTTTTCTTTGTAGTACAATGAAAGTCTAACAATCTTTTTTCCCCCTGTCTGTATTGAGGTTATTGATCTTGTATACCAGAGAAGCCATGTGTCACAAATGAGCTATGCTTCAATAAAGCACATATATGTCAAGGCCAGACAGAGCCAGAGACAAGAGCCAGGATTGGGGGAAACAAAGAGAGCTTTATTCCGCTAGGGAGAAAACTGGTGGAAACAAAGGGGCCACGCAGGGCCAAAGCATGGAAGCGCAGGGCAAGGTAAACTATAGGCATACACAGGGGTCGACATCAATGACTAGACTAGGGAGCACAGGACTGGAAGGGACTTTTATGCAGGGCAAATAAGCAGCAGCTGGAGTGATCCACACGAGGGCTGAAACGAGAGGAGAGACAAACAGGCAGCAGGCGTGGCTCGTTAGCCACCTGGGGAGAGACTAGGAGGGGCAGGAATGCAGGGCATGACAATATATTTGCTGGACTGTCTATCTTCACAAAGAATTCATACGCTATTTGGTAATTTATACAATACATGTGTATTTTTTTTTCTTTTCAAACTTTAAAAGTTCCCAGGCAGTTTTTGAGACATTGTTCAGGCAAACAATATCGGAAATAGTTTTTCCTTGAATAATGGGCGATGCCAGCAGACATATCAGAATGATTACAACAACATTTCAAATCCAGCGCAGCGACAGAAGTCAGAGCAGCTTGAAATTGATATCTTCTTCCCTCCTAGCCTGTAGCTGTACGGTGAGGCCGGCTAATGGCAATGATACCATTTTGAATTTTCTCCAGATCTGTTTAAGGGTGCACAGGGAGCATTGTGTTGTTTTATTCATAAATATTTGTTTATCTTGAATGCCCAACTCAATAAGAGCTGTCTGACATGAAAGCAGGGTTTTTTCTGCACTCAAATATGAAATGAATTTCCGGGTTATAAAAGATTTATCAGCACACGTTAGCATAATAGTGCAGCTTTATCAAAGCTGTCCTTCCACTGATTTTTTTTTTTGGAGGAGACCTCTCAGCTTGGCTAAGGGAGGTTGTTTTTTCCCCATTTAATAAGGTGGTGTTAGAAATACCCCTAGGGTAAAATAGCTTGGAGCAGTCACCCAGCAATCAATGCCGAGGTCCCGGGTTGCCCGGATACACCCGTTGCATCATGTTGCTGCAGTTCGGTTCATAAAAATAAAGTTAAATAAAAAATGGTTCAGCTCTGTGGGTATTCCTCTCTGCAGCTAAAGTAGTTATGTCTCTTCTGCCTCCCTGAGTATTATGTGCCGTTATCCATAGCATCCTCTGGAGCAGGCTTTGAGGACCACATTGAAATGGCGTTTTCTTTGTACATTTTCATTATATACTGAATATATACTTTTTAATATACTTTGATAATATATTGTAGATCAGCAGTTGCCAACGCGTTGACCGCAGGCTACTAGTTGCTCTAAGGAGCCAATGAGTAGCCTTTTGTAACAATTATCAGAAATTGGATAACTTTCTTGTATGTTGCGTATAATGTCTATTTTACCTTGTCTCAGATGATGGGAGCTGCAACGTCCCACCCCTCCCACTTTTACCGTAGACACTAGACCACCATGACCTCACACAGGACCACTGGGATGGGGAAAAAGAATGCTTTATGTGTGACATCTTGGATACACACGCAGATAAAGTTTGCTCTACACCCTAGTATTAGTAATAGCCCTTTCTTCCTGTGACTAAGGGCCAAACTATCTTTTTTGCTGTCTGTGGCTGGCCCACAGTTCAAATGTGTGATGTATTCCCCCATTTGATCTATGGAATTGTCCGGTCCTTCTATTTCATCTGATCGCCGTGGTTACATGGTTTGGAGGGGATTGGAGATACTGCCAATATTTAGTAGCGTAATTGCGAATGTCAAGCACACACACCGTCTGTGATGTACACCCTTTGTGTTCTCACTACTGCGCCGTAATCAATCCACATAATTACACTGTCGGCGCCCCCCCAGAAAGCCTTAATCAAGTCATCCTCTCTCCTGGATCTGGCGATCTGGGCCCCAGGGAGGGCAGAGGGGCACGGGAGAGTGGTGCCGGCCGCCGGCTCGCAGAGGAGAGGTGGTCTGAACTTTCCGACTCAGCGGAGGGTTCAAATGAACCGGTTCCAGAAGATGAAAAAGAAGGTGGCAAATGGGCCTTTTGTTCATTTTAACCTGGTGTGGGTCAGCCTGAAATGCTGGAGGAGACACCGGGGGGGGGGGGGGATTCTGGGGGCCACTTGGCTGCATCACATGGATGGAGGGAGAGGCCAGATCGCTATTTTCATTACTCCTTAACAGGCTCTTTCTTGAGGTCTCCTCATGGGGTAAAGTGCTGTTTTTCATCTACTCCCCCCGTGAGAATCAGCTCTAAATTTTCTGAATGCACCCCTGGCACCCAAGATACCAGCATACTGTTAACTCTCCCAAGCAAGCTGAAGTCTACCACCTTGGGCAGCAGAATGTTCCCTGTTTACACTCTCCGTCGTTTTCTTTTTTTTTTTTTAAGTTGTCACTTAAGTGCCCATTCCTCAGAAGGTTGTGTTTATCTTGTGAAAATTGAGAAGGTCGGCTGTGTCAGGAAGCACACCTTTTTGTGTATGTATAGGTTTATACACTAGAGGAAAACCAGTACTGGAGATATCATCTCATTCTACATCGCTATCCCTTTCTTTCACTGATAGTAATGTTATCCCGACAAAGAAAAACATGAACATTCACTCTTTCTTGTTTCCATTACTGAAATATCCGGAAACAAGCCAAAATGTTTAAGGGAATATTTTGGCTGCCAATAATGTCCATTAATGTCTAAATATAACATAATATAAAGCTTCAAATACAACATTTGTCCTCCTCTTTTTGTTTATTCTGTTGTTGTAGCCTTACTACTGTAAAAACTAGCTGGCACACCATGATGTTTTTGACGGAAAAAAAATGAAAAGCTAATAAACCAAGAGTTCTTAAAGAATGACATAATCAGCTTCTCTGCTCTTG
>JAODKL010000047.1:13792468-13805128 GCA_026780765.1 Petrocephalus schoutedeni
GTTCTGCTTTCTTTTTCGTGTTTATTATTATTTTTATGATTATTCTACTTCCTTTTATGTAAAGCACTTTGAATTGCGTTTGTGTATGAAATGTGCTATATAAATAAACTTGCCTTGCCTTGCCTTCTTTGTGTAGTTTACTTAGAATCAACTTACACAGGCTAAAGTTTCACTTTTTCCTGTTTGTGCAACTATATATTTTTACCATATTAAGTAAATATCAGCCCCCAAGCGCAAAGTGCAATACCCTTTCTAAGGCTAGAACCCATTTCCTTAATTACAGTGTTGCCCACTCCCTTCTGTGCTGGCTGCCAGTCCACATTCACTCATTTATCTGCTCCAACCTCATACTCACAAACTAAAAGTCTTGGAAAGACCACAGAAAGGCCCTCCAGGGCGTAGGGTGCTGTGCTGGGAGCCGCTTAGGTCAAATCGCGGCATTTCTTTGCTTTATTTTGCTGCACCAGATGAGAGGATGGACACTCAAATTCTCCAGACAATGCACTGGCCTGAGGGACTGGACGGGAAAAAGTTGATGCAGCGTGTTATTTTAATGCACCACTAAAGCACTCGTGGGAAGCTAATGCATTAGGAAGATGGACTATCCCTTCATTTAAGAAGAGAAAATGACACATATTAATTGTTAAGATCTTGGCACAACTTGAAAATACATATTATTAAAGTATCGCAGAGGAGGAAGTCTCAGTCATATCTAATTTGATGATGTTACCTCAGCCGCACTTACCAAATTGCAGTAGACAACACTGGTTACACTTTTATATTACGAATCCATTACGTTTATCATGGTGACTCTCTAGGGGACAACCCATGATGAACCCTAGTCTATGCCAAAAGCACAGCCCTATTAACATCGCCGATGTGCTTTTAGCTGGGCTTTTAAGATTGAAATGCTGCCCCCTACTGTGTGGGCTCATCACATGCCCTCAAAAAGCAGGACAGAAGCTGCAAAACTAAACGTCTCACCAACAGGCCTTAATGGAGCCAGGCTGTTTATCAGGCTCCTCTGAAGTTTTCTAGGGGTTAATAGTCATGCCCAAGGGTCCAACAGACATGTGGCTAGTCTGCCACGGACTGGGCTGGAACCAACAACATTCCGATCACGGGTACAGCGGTCTGACCTGCGGAGCCACACCGCTAACGACCCACCTTTAATTGGACCCATTGAATGATTTGCTTTATTTATGTTATTGTGTTTCTTGCACTAAATATATCATTCAGCATAACTTGCAGAGCTTGCGATGTATTCATTTGTGCAGCTAGGTTACAAACTGCATGGCTACAGGTAAACAAAGCGCTGTTGTTTACAGGTTAGTGGTAGCCGCTGTACTAAGCGACCCACTCATGCATTCTCTCTTTTTGTTGAAATGCTTTCCATTTTTGTTAAAGGATGCTTTAATTCAAGCATTCATTTCTTTCATTAGCAGTGATATACTGTTCAGCATTATTACAGATTCTGAGTAGGAAGTTACAGGCCGCTTTTCTCAAGCATCATTTAAGTACTTGTCTCTCAATAGCGCATAGCCACTCTATGCTAAGAGCCCCATGACTCTACCTCGTTACACTCCCATAAATGGCTTTTGCGAGGCTTAGAAGGAGGTAAGGGTGGTTCCTTCAAATTTGGAGGGAGGAGTTGTAGGACAAGCCCTGTAGGACATTTCTCAGGATAAACTGTGCGGCTTTTTCTTCTGAAGGCCTTTTCTCAGTTCGCTGTTTTTCATCAGTGAAGCTTTGCATGTCAAAATCACAATTAAGCAGCAATGTTTTTTGCAGGCTGGCACCTGGAGAACAATTTTGCGACTGTTGTTTGTTGTTTTGCTTTGTTGCCGGCACATCCTGACAAAACCACAAAGACCTTGTCAAGAGAAACCCTCTTGCAGATGCCTACACGACTTTGAGTTGCTTCTCTCACATGTGCCTGAAAATGTTTAACTCCAAGTTGAAAGCTTATTTGATTGTTTTGCTCAAATTACTGCTACTTTCCCCGGCCCTACTGAGAATGCTTCAGAAACGCTGGGTCCTTAAAGAATGAAATCTGACTTTGATTTCTATTCCTACAAATCCATCCATCCATCGGCTAACCATGCTGGCCAGGATCCTTACCTTGTTGAAGGCAAGGCGCTGGAGGACACTCCGGAAAGGATGCCAGTCCATTTCAGGGCCCATAAACATTACTTGCCATTTAGAGACACTAATCAACCCAACTGTCTTCATACTGTGGGAGGGCACCTCAGTACTGATAGGAGAGGGAGAATGTACAGACTCAGCATTCTTGGACTGAGGCAAAACTCGAATCCCAAAAGTGGACGGCAGTACACCATTCCTCCCTAGTAAGCTAAAAAAAACTCCCAAATTCCTTTAGCAATTGCCTTCACTATTTAGGGCTTATTTCTGTTGATGTAAAAGGGCATGTTACTTAATTTATGTTACATCTGCTGGAGGTATTATCTCAATTCACTGGTTTCGATTAGACAGACTGCTTCTGGTTAGTAGCCCATTCAGTGGTTTCCTCGGTTATGTTCTTGTCTTTGCTCCCATTTGCTGGTCGCCTGGCCTTGTTTAGACACAGAGCTAAATTCTTAGCCATTGTGAGTTGGCACTTATGTCCTTTTTAGCTGTACACCTTATAGTAAGCGGCCACGTCTGGTCAGTACTGTCGTTTTTTGATTTGATGTTCCTGTACAGGCTAGCCCGCCATTCTCACAGATAACCAGCTGAGCCTCAAAGCGTCTGGACCCCTCCTTACACATTTCCCCATCCCGCCTGGAGTTTTTTGTCAGCACCATTTCTCATCCCCTGGTCTCGCATCAGAACTTAATTCCCAGCATGCTCAGCGGATGGCCAATCCTATCAGAGGGGCCGGAACCATCAACAGCGGGCAAATTCTAATCAAAAGTGCCAATTCAGCTTCTTCCCCAAAAATTCTTACCTAGTTTTGACCAAACACTCAGCAAAATAATACATAAGCAGCCATCCATATTAAATAATAAATACATAATAAACAATAATAATAAATAAATCAATGCCTGATGGGGTACTTTATATTTCAGAGGTTTATCAATATCAAGCCTAAAGTTTTCCTTTAACAGCTACCAAGGGATATCAGTCTCATCAGTTGAGATTCATTTATTTACTTATTTAACGGCAGGGGCCCAGTGACTTAGGAGGCAGTGTTAGCCCCCCATTGCTCCATGAGCTTTCTAACTCAGCGTTTGCCAGCCCAGTCCTCGGGGAACACCGGACAGTCCACGTTTTTGCTTCCTCTCAGCCCCCAGCACACCTATACCAGGTATTCGGTGCTCCTAATTGTCTGGGAGCTGGGAGGGAGCAAAAATGCGGACTGGTCTAATGCCATCCGTTTTCTGAAACCACTTACCCTTCTGGGTTGCTGGGGTCCACAGCCTATCCCAGAAGGCAGGGAACAACCCAGGACAGGGGGCCAGCCCATTGCAGGGCACACTCACACATGTGGGTAATTTGGTACCACCGATTAACCTTAGCATGTTTTTTAGACTATGGGGGAAAAGCCAGCAAGAACCCCATGAAGACACGGGGAGAACCTGAGACTCGAACCCTGGTCCCACAAGTGTAAAGCAACAGTGCTAACACCTGCACTACCATGCTGCCCACTGTCTAACCCTTACTTCTCGATCGTACTTCACTTTGGATAAAAGCTACTGCTAAATAAATAAAATCTAAATACTGTAAAAAAAAAAAAAGTTTATAAAACCACAAACAAGACACAATCACATAGCATGCTCAAACACAGAGCATGCTATTGTCTGCTCTCACACAGTATCTTATCTTATAATATAATTAGTCCACAGGCCTAATTAGTCCACAGGTTTATTCCTTATAATTTTACCTCCAGTAATGAGAGGTAAATGAGACTAATGAGAACGGCCATTGTAATTGGTGTTATTTAAAACTCTAATAATAATATATATTATATGTTTAGGCTAAACAGTTTGAAATCAAAATATATTCATGGAAAGCCAGAGACTAGGAAATATTGAATATACGACAACTATTTCTATATTTTATGAATCTGAATGAATTTTGAAATATTATACTGAGGAGGTCTTTAAGGCTTTAAAGAGCTTATGAGTTCAATGAAAGGGAATTTGAAATACCATTTCAATAGGTTATGGAAATGACTAGGAAACAGTGATTCCCCTTTACTCCTTATAACTAGCATATGGTAATAAGATATCTTTACCAAACCAATTAACATAAACCTCCAAATCATTGCATCATGTGTGAAAATATAAGGACACATTTAAGGAGAATAGAACAGAGGAATCAAAAGCAAATGTGACATTGGTGCATAGTAGTGCCCATGGAGCAGTGGTCCAAGGAATTGCTATTCTACTGCTTTTCAATGCATTTTAAAGCGTACAGTACAGTATAGTACACATCATAGATAGATTACAGTGTCAGGCAACTTGATTTTAAGACTTAATAAGGAAATTAAATATTAAGGTCTTAAGAACTTAATCAGTTTAGAAATCAAATCGAATGAGGCATTTTCACAAGGACAGCTTGTGTGTTTGTTACTTTAATGGATTACCAATACGAATCATACGCATTTCCGTAAAGCACGTAGTGTCATTGCTGCCAGCTACAGTGTTGCCACAGCTAACTAGCATGATGGTTTCATGGACTGTCCTGGCAATCCTCGGCTGACCGGGGCACCGCGTGTGTCACTCCCTGCACCGGCTCCCGGCGTCGACTCTCTCAGTTTTATAAAAACAGAGGGCATCCATAGATCTGCCTGCAGCACCCAATCACCAGGTAAGATATATTTTCTGCTCCCATCGGGTCAGGGAACATAAACTGCTACTTTGGCAAAAATGTGCAAGCAGAAGCTTACTTCCTTGAAAGGGATCATTCCTGCTTTCTTCTGCCTTGTCCTGGAGTGACAGATGACATTGAAAAAGAACAGTACTATCTGCTGGCCTTTAGCTTCCAGCTGTAAGACTTTTTCTTTCTATATTATCAACTGGTAAGTGTCACAGAAATATGGCTCTCTTTTCCTTTACGGCCATTCCCTCTGGTCTCGTTTTTCTCTCCGGAGCAGCTCTCTCCTTTCTTCCTCTATCTGTTTTTCGCACCCCTGCCATGAGCTTTCACCAGGACTCCCCCCTGCCCAGTCCATGCTCTGGGCTTGGGGGACCCGGCACGCTGTACTCCTCTGGGCCTCTGATTGATGCGGTTCTTCCCAACCTCAGCTGTGCTGGTCGGTCCCTGGATGAGCCAGTGGAATGGTGTAGGGTTGTGGGGTGGGGGTGGGTGATGGCTTTTCGCACAGAGCAGGAGATCCCCCACGCCTGGGAATGAAACACGGAATCCGGTTGGATATTCTCCAGACTGTGGACCGTTCCTGGCTTATGCTGCAGCTAGGGAATTCCTGGCATGTCAGGAGGGTATATGCATATAAATGGCTGGCTAGGATTATAAAACAGACCGGAGCCGTTTAGCATTACCAGGTGAGCTTTTCCTGGGGAAATTCCAGTACCCATTTATTCAGCCGAGACTTACCTAGAATAATGAAGGTGAAACGATAATGTAATACTTTTGGAGATTCTGATCCCATGATAATCTACTAGCAACTTAGTGTTTTGTAGAAGGAGATACAAAAAAGCAATACACACAAAATAAGCAAAAACAAAAGTCAATGGGACTTCGTTACACCACTTTAAAAAAACCCTAATATTTGTTTGTTGTTTATGAATCTGTTTCTGCAGCATGTGCTGACAGCCCAGTAGAAAGTTTGTGGGGTGCATATTAATGGTTGGATTCCACAACATTCTGGAGTCCCAAGGGCCCCCATGGAATGTGGTGGATAATCCACTCTGGGTTTTTTATTGTGGCAGGGCAAGCCTCTATTAGCAACGATTAGATCTGGCTGAACTCATTGGGAATGACTAGGAATCCATAGTGTAGGTACCAAGATAAAGATATTACCTCTATAACAGGACCTTCAATTAGTGAAACTGTTTAAAAAAAACTGAAATGTTCACAAAAAACAAAAAAAAATCTATTTAGAATTCAAAAGTATATGTGTGAGAGAAAGAAAAGTATATGTGTTGACAGAAGCAACGTGAGTGTGCTGCACGTGTCTCAGATTTGGATGATCCATTTCATCAGAGTTTTATAAATGTCATACAGCATAAATGATTAATTTAACAGATTTTTCCTTTGGGTTATATCTTACTGAATGATGAAAAAACATTGGATAAAAAGGGAATGATCGTGCCAGGATAAATTTGTGGTTTGTGTGTAAACTTTAATTTATCAAGTACTTTCACCTGGATTGGCGATTATCCCACTTCTAATGAAAAATAAATTCCAAGTGAGCTGATTACCCAGAAAGAGAGAGAGTACAAAAAACAAACTATAATAGCATCTTAGTCTGACATCCATCAAAAGCAATTTCTTCACACCAAGCATTTTCTCTGCCAGGTGATGGTGGCGAAGAGGACAGATGTTTTTTGAAGAAATTAGATCCCTGTGTATTGGTGTCTGTGTGGGAATATGTGGTGTGCCAATGCCGTTCTTTGTATTCAGTTCTTAAGTTCTCAGAAACCAAATCAAAAGAAACAATTCAGACTTGTAAATGGACTCATTTAGTATTGTTTTGGGAAAAATGTATTCTACATCATTATTCGTCCAACTTTGTGGAACTTTGTTGATGGATATTAAAAGAAGAATATTTTTCTTAACAGGGCACAGGGCGAAGAATATTACTGCCTGGCCCAACTGGGCCTTTATTAGCTGAGTACTGGGTTTACACAGAAGGCAGAGGGGGCATGCAAATGGGAGACCCGCTCTGTGAACTCATTCACACACACTTCTTCAGAAAGTAGAATCATTTTGCCATGTGAGAAGATATTGCTTTGTTTTTACAATTCTTTAGCACTGAAGTTTCAGAAAATGCTTATGCAAGAATTCAAAGACACGATCAAAGAATGATCTGTCAAGAATGTGCATGAAATGTTCTTTCCTGAAACCTAAAGTGGAGATTCTTAAAGAATTTTTACGGCTGTATATGTGATTCTGACTTGATTTGTCTTTTTAAGTGAAACCTGTAAGCCTGCAGAAGTAGCTGAGTAGAGAGATGAATCTGTCTACTTGCCTTTGAACGATTGTGATAAAGTCCTTTCCAAGTCGTCCTCATTGCAGCACCTAAGACTTTCTTAGAAAAGTCAAGAAATGTGGTGAATTCAACTTAAGAAACTTCTTTAAAAATGGGAGTTTTTGGTCTTCATCTGAGAAACAAACACGGTGCCCTATGGATATCTAGTTCTGTCTGTGATCCAACATGACAATGTGTGAAAAACACCTATTCTGGACTGAGAACTAATTATAAAAATTCTGCCTTTCATTTACAGTATCACCTCATTGGAACAGCTTAGCTTTTAATTTAAGGAAAGGTCCCCAAGGCACCCTTTTAATTAGATAAAGTTTATTAGAAAATGGGTTCTTTGCTCAATTCATGTGCTTCACAATTAAAACATTTTTTTCCATTTTTGTCTTATGGCCTTTGGGGAATTTTCATCTGTAAGTATGCTCTGCTAATCATATTAGTCAGAAGAGTATGACTCAAGGTTTACCACATGCATGAGATGCTGTTGCTACATCCATTAGCGTAGTAGTTACATTACAACTGAGTAAAGAGCCGATAAATTACATTTTTATGAAAAATATTTACATATGACAGTCAAACTGGAATAACAGTATAAGACATAAAACACTAATGGCATCCTTACGAACCTTCTCATGTTGTAAGATGTGTATGTACCAGCAGTTCAGACTTCAAATATAAATAGTGCACCGGGGGCTAGTGTAATGATGACCTTCAGTCTAATCTTATTACCTTATTACCTTGTCTCATATTTATTTGGCTCTTTGGTCTGCAGGTAGTACATAAGTAAGAATTAAATTGTGGTCTGGGATACTGTATGCCTTTCAAATATGGTTGGCATCTATAGCCAATAGCACTGAACACTGAATCTTGAGTCTCAATCATTTGGATGGCATACTATGAGAAAGGTGAGTAAGCAGAAAGCCAGTTCTGCTGCTTTTTGACACCCTGGATATTGTGTTTTGTTCCGGCTGGTTCTTTGATGGCCGTGATCGTGTGCCTGGTTCGCTCTGCCTTGTAGATTTGCTCATCTTCACAGTCAAAGGTGAATAACTTTTCCCCCGCAAACTTAATGTCAACCCCGTCCTCGTTTTGCACATGCTCACAGATTGACGGAGGGTGAGCCGTTAATTTTTTATGACAGATCTTCCAAGAAACCTTCGATACTTTGCAAAGATGGCGGCTTGTCAAGTAACCAACGCGCAGCCTTACTGGCAGTCATAATACAGTCGGGAGATTGGAGAGGTGATGTGAGTGCCTGGATTAATCATTCCAGCCTTTCGGCTCCCCCCACAAAGGTAGTTAAACCTGTAAAGGTCTGAGCCAAAGTCATCTTCACATGCCAGCAGTTCAGAGAGTGCATGACACAGCTCCAGTCCCAGAGGTGAATATCAGTTAGAACCCAGTGCCAAGTTTCTGTTAGCCTTTATTTTTCTGTCCACGGTGCCTGCATCCCCTCCAACATAATGTACTACAGAATACAAGGGACGGGACAGGTTAATATGTGCAGACTAAATGCAAAGTGTCCAGGATCCCTCGTTTATACTCTGTTTTTTAACTGTACAGTATGCTTCCTGCAACGTGACAGACAATCAGACTGCCTGCCGGGAGCGCAACATAAATATATCTGTCAGGAGGGAGAGCATTGCTGTCACAACACTAGATGCTATCTTTGCTGAAGTGTACCACTGATGTCAGGCCCAGAGGTCTCCTGGGTCAGTTAATTTCCCTTAATAATCAGACTAAAAGGTGTAAAAATGCAGCCGAGTGGCAAAATTCCAGTCAAAGATGGAGGACGCAGCGCGGCAGAAAACAAAGTAAAGGGAGGCTGATAGTAAATTGTGTCCTCGTCTCCTTGTTGCCGAACAGATTGCCTTTGTTCCCGTTCCTGGGCTGGAGCCAGCTGCCTGGTTGTTCGGGAAATTGCGGAGGCTTCAAGGGAGTCAGACAATTACGCCCAAGGAGAACATTTCACCAATACAATCAATGTGGCTGAAAAGGGTAGCCTGCTTTGAGCAGTAAACCAGTCATTAAGCCCCTATGTGACAATTTTGGGAAATGCAACCACCCTCCACCCTCCAGACAAAGCAATCCAATCATTTAATTTGAGGGTTGTCAAACTTGGTTCTTGGACAGGCCGTGGGCTGTAAGTGCCACTTCCTTCCTGTGGAATCCCACTGGGGCTAATGCTGTAGGGCCATTAAGGCACCACCGTTTCTATGAGGCTCCAGACAGTTGGCACTTTTGCCACTGAACAACTATCAGGACCCCAGGATCCGTTAAGTGACCTTTGGGAGAAGTGGTGCACCATTCCACAGATCACTTTCAGTCACAAAACAATTATGTGGAAATTATTTAAGGAGAATCGATAAAACTTTGTCAATAAAAGCCTGAATAACATCCACGGTTTGTTTTTGGCCAACAATAGTGGTTACTCAACAAGGGTGGCGATTTGGAATCAACAGTATATTTAATGTTACTGTCAGGACAGAAGCTAGGAGTGCAGACAACTGTGTTTTATTAGGGAAGACCAGCAATCACACAGTAAATTGGCAGGCACTTGTTGGTGTCGGGGTGACAAAGGCGGATGGGTTGGAAGCCAAGGGAGTAAATCCTCCAAATGCACGGAAGACAAGAGTAAGGAGTCCGGGAAGATCCAAGGGAGACGGGGAGAGAGGTAATCCTGGGTGATCCGAGGGAGATGGGGAGAGAGGTAATCCTGGGTGATCCAAGGGAGACGGGGAGAGAGGTAATCCTGGGTGATCCAAGGGAGACGGGGAGAGAGGTAATCTGGGTTCATCTGAGGGAAATGGGGAGAGAGGAGATCTGAGGGAAATGGAAAGAGAGGGAATCCGAGGAAATCCGAGGGAAATGGGGAGCGAGGTAATCCAGGGAGATCCGAGGGAGACATGGAGAAAGGTAATCTGGGGAGATCCGAGTGAGACGGGGAGAGAGATTATCTGGGGAGATCCAAGGGAGACAGGGAGAGAGGTGACCAGGAGAGGAGAACAGGGGCAGGATGCAAGACAGAGATTAAATGCTCAGTATGCTGCACCCTACAAACAATAACTGGCACTGAGTGTTCAGTCAAGGGGGTTTAAAGGGTGGAAGGAGCGCGTGTCGTTTATTAGGGCTGCTGGTTAGGTTCTGGACTCCCTCAGGACCTGACAGCTACTTCATCGGGGGCATTAGCTAAGTCTCAACAAGCATCATATGGCAAAATAGTGTACTGTGAGGTGGGTAGGCTTGACAGTTTAGAAAAAAAAGAAGAGGCAGAAGATTATATCTGAGTTTTTCAAATGTAAGCAGACAAGTGGACATAACTGTAATGCCCCCCCCCTCCCTCCTTCTGATGCAGTCCATGTTCCATGAGTGCTCTTGCTTATTTCCGTTCATCTATTTACAACCTCTGCTCTTCTTCAGAATCAGAATATTCTGAATATAAGAACCCAAGCAGGTTAATATAGGCCGATGAAAGTATCACAAATCATTCCAAGAAATTGCCACATTAATTCAGTCATTAAACTCTACGTTTCGCATATTAGAAGTGCCGTCCATGGGGAGGATCCTAGGTAGAGATTCCAAGGATCTCGGGACGTCATCAAATAGCACTGCGGTGTGAAGTTGGCTCTTGTGGCGAGACCCCCCCGAGACCTTATGTCCCATTTCCGAATCGAATGCAATACTCGCCTGAGCTTCTGAGCGGGTGCGCCGCTATACTTCTGCCAGTGGCTGTAAATTAAACATCATCAGTAAATATTCATCTTACATCTGCGCCATCTCTGGCAGTGCTCATCTCTCATCAGTCACCGGCGGCAGACATGGCACAGCATCTAGTTCTCAAGCAGATGATAGCCTTTCAATAATTAACACGCTTCCCTGACCTTTTTCACCCTGTCATATGTTGAAAGGAGCACTTTTAAGCACAGGGGGATATAATATGTCAGATCTAAAGAAGCGAGGATATTGTCTTACTTGCATTGTCTCAAAGTGGTTTATTTCTTTCAGAATCCTTTAGGTGCTGTTCAAACACTAGCCTGCCAAAGATTCAATAAAATTTAATTCTCAATTATCCAGCTGGTCATTTTTCTGAAATCCCTGAAAGACTGACATTAAGGACAAGTGTTTTATGTGGCCCGACTCTCCTCTGTGGAAGGCTTGGGCAGCAGGCGTATCTGCACATGTCAATAAAACAGAATAAAGGTGTCGTGATTAATTTGTAGCCAGTTGGCATGTTTTAGCGGATGCGGCAGGATTAAGACGCGCCGGTGATCCGCCACGAGCGCCGGCGAGCCGTGAAATTGATCTGCGCGTGAGCGGACACGTATTCGTCTACGGAGTTGGACTCTGGGACATGATAGCCATAATGAAGCCTCCCCCCCCCCCACCTCACTCCCAACGGGTTTGAAACAACTGTCAAGATAAACAAGATTTTTAAGGAAGGAGCTTAAGTAATAGTCACACGCGCGTTCACATTAACATAAATGTCAGGCATGACAGGGTGACATGCGTCAGCTTGAAAACAAACAGGTTGCACATGTATTCCCAGGCGTGCAAGGGTATGAATCACCATAAATATCCTCTTCAGCCATGATAGACAGAAAGTACTTGGGGATTAGGGGGTTGAATTCCCTGGGCGATCCTATGATTTTCTTTTTTAAGGCCGGAGCGGTTTAATGGGGGCTATAATTCATTAAGTTGGCCTGACCTTATCATTATCTGATGATAGGAGGGGACCAATCACCTTTCACCTGTGGGCAGTGCCCTGTGACCTTTCAACTATATAAGTCCCTGGTAGTGTCATTAAGTTGTAGATCAAGGTACTGATGTTCATCCAGCACTGCAACATTAATCCAAATTTTTTATGCAGCTTAGGTAAAACCAATGGCCTCCTTCTTAGATGGGTCGATGGCCAGAGTCACAGACTGACACATTATGCTAACACATTATGCTAATATGAAAGTGAGATGGGGAGGCTCTGCGTGACGGTGCCCTGTGATCCCTGCTCATACCCCACTCCTACACCCGAAGAGAAAGGCCCCCCATAGCGCAGTTTCCTTTCCCGGGCCCCGCGTTCAGCCAGCCCCAACACTAAAGAGTGCACACCTCTATGGAGATGTACCACACCTCCTTAGACTGCATTACCTATTCAGTTCATTGGCAGCACTCACTTCTGCATCGTAACCCCCCCGCGCACTTCTCTTTGCTTGCTGCGGGAGAGGGGTGGGGGGGCCTCAAATCTCTAACTTCATTGGAATAACATGCTCGATTTACAGAAATACATATTTTCCATTAGGCTCACCGCAGAGTGTCTCTGCCATGCAGGCATTAACGTTTGCTTTCCCACTTCTCTTTTCATTTCTCATTTCCCATAATGCACCTGAGACCCCCCCCCCCCAGAACCCTCTTACCCGTGCATCCTGCAAAAAAGTTATATCTGACGGGAAATAGCACTGTGAGAATCTTGCCAAGATGAAGCTCAAAATCCAAATGCC
>JAODKL010000047.1:13806251-13817835 GCA_026780765.1 Petrocephalus schoutedeni
CCCCCCGCCATCCGCAACATGTGTTCTCAACAGCAGCCTTTAATTAAAGCTCAGCCCAGAGGTGCAGTGCAGGCCATCGGACATACCCAGAAAAGCAGAAACAGAAAAATGCATGCAAAATGTCCATCATAACAATCCTTCTTCAATGGCTAATTTTCTCCCCCACTACCAGTTTTAATTTTCGGTTGCGTCAATCATTATTTTGTATTTAACCAATAACGCTGAAAATCGCATGCCCCCCTCCTGGCATTATTATATAACTTTGGCGTGAAATGCTGTGTTCTGCTGCTAGTTGTGATATTTCTATAATAACCACAGGCTGCTTTTATATTTTGATGGATTTGTTTGGCAGGTACCCTTCCTCCAGGGTGTCTTTCGGGGCGTTGCTGTATATGAGAGGAGAGGAAAGTACAAAGTTCAATTTGCACACTGGAGCAGACTGACATATTTCACAATTATGAAAAGTGCGTAGGTGACAGTACAGTACATTGCAAGTAATAACACGAGGCAGTGGCTGCCCACCAGAATCCCCGGGACTGCTGATTAAGGTGCCCTGGAACCAGTCTCAGTTCCACAGGCTGGCGTTTCAGTTCCGCTCTAAGGGATCTCCGCACAAAGGGGGCGCTGAGCCTGGCCTTGGGAGATGGGCCTGCAATGTGGCACTCAGGCTATTTCTGCCCATAATAACTGATTAAGAATCGGCCCACCATCCAGATAATCGCTACCTGAGCTGAGTGATGGAAATGATTGTGGGCCAGTCTCCAGATTGATGCAGTGACTACAGCCGTGTGTGAAATGGCTCTCTCGTCCACTCACTCCCTGTTCCCTAAAGCAAAATCCATGTGGCTCACTATATAGGGAATTAGTCATTTCTTGGTATCATTGCAACCGGACACCTTCAAATAGCAAAATACAGAGTAAAGTGATGCCTACACCTGTCAGTATTTTGTATTTTTTTGACATAATATAATTATAATTTTTTTTCAAATTACAATGAATGATTTTCTTACTATTTACAATGTAACCTAAATGTTCTTAAATTTGTATGCAAAGTTTGTCTAACTTGTGGTCACTTGACAACAGACATCAGCTCAGCATCACATGTGCTACCTGTGGCATGGTAGTATATATCATCTGCATAGTACAATTTGCAGTGCATTGTGTATAGCTGCACTATACAATGAGTCACTTTTGCTGTTGGCAATCCAAACAGTACTACAACACGGTGGATAAACTATATAGCGCACTATTTTGGAAGTAGGGTGTGATTGTGGATACTTCAACCGTACCCTTGATCGCCTTGGGCAATAACTAGAGTAGAGCAGGTGCCACAGCTGAAAATGAAACATTTCCTGTAGTTCTCAGCTTTTAACACAGGGGGCAGCATTTCAAAACTTTCTACTGACTGAGACCTGACAATTTCCCTGCGAACATGAAAGTTACACATACATGCTTTCGTTGCTCTAACAAACATTTTATGAACATGTACAACCCATTTCATGGTTGTTGATTGAAGCTTTTGTATTGGCACAATGCATCATCATCCTTAACGCCAGCAAAAACTAGATTTCCTTGTGTCGCAAGAAAGAAACGTTGCTTGACAAAAGTTCTTTTAAAAATGACAATTAATCTGTATAACATAGAATTTTGTTTGTAATCAAGCAACCGAACAAATCAAGGCTCTTTAATTTACATACATATTTTTTTTCTTAATTATAACATCTTAGCCCCCTGTGGATGTGAAAGACAAATTGCAGGCAATTTATAGATTACATGCTGTTTTTTTTACTCCATAACGACTGACCCACCCTCATTGAGCACTAATGTTTTATTATTTCTTCTGCCTCTTATTCAGATTCATGGGTTTGCTCAGTCCTATTTACTTTCTTATTGATGTCTTGAGAAGTTGTAATGTGTTGATTTGAAATCACAGCATGTCTGTGTTTATCTGTGTGTGGGTGTGTGTGTGTGTGTGTGTCTAGTGAGACAATCAGATTAAAGGAGAATAGCATATTTTCTGTATGGATGCAGCAGCCATGGACATTCTAAGGATGGCTACTTTTATTCTGGAGCTCTTGAGGGTTGAACGTTGGAATGTTTTCAAATGAGTCGGCGAATAAAGCATGGCTGTTGAAGATAGAGGTAGCATTAAGAAAACACGCACAAATAGATTTGTTTTGTGCATCTTGAATGTCTTTGATACCTGCACTTGAGGCAGCAAGGGGGAGGGGGGGAGGGGTTTGGTCATACAAGGCAGCTCTACCCTTGTTGTACATTAATTGGCTATAACTAGCTTCTGAAAGGTTAACTACGTGAGCTGGCCTTCAATAAGTCCCAGCTGTTACATGCTTGTTGCTTATACTGTAGCTATTCACTTAATTCCCCGCGTGCTGCACCTTTGCTGCACCCACCAGTGTCGCTTCAAAGCTGACGGTTGAAACCCACTGAGGTTTTGCGTATTGTGACATGGAAACCTCAACCTTTGCTATCAAATGTTTGGGAATTCTGAGTCTGAAAAAAGAAAAAACTCATTTGGAAAAGAAACAGGATTGTTGGTCCATGGTGAGGATTTGAAAGCTTGTTTGAATTCCCAAGTTTTAACAGAATTTGCGCTGAATAATCCATACATCCATCTATCCATCTATCCAACAATCATTTGTCTCCTTGACAATTGCCTTGTTCAGGGTGACGACAGGGGTTTGAGCCTATCCCAGGCGGCATAATATATCACAAATGGGGTACACTCTGGCTGGGGTGTCAGCACAATTACGCACACACTCACGCACACAAACACACACACCACTGTGGATAATGGAAAAGCCGTAACACTTCATTCACATAAACATAAACAAAGTCTTAGTTACAGACCGATCTCATGTTTGTTCATTAATGAATCATAACAAATCTTTTATCTCAAGCAGCTACGATATTTATTATTATATCTGTTAATTCTCTAAATCTTGCTGAATTACTGATGGAACAAGTAATGAGTGACACATGAAATACTGATCTCATGTTTGTTCATTAATGAATCATAATGTATCTTTTACCTCAATTGGCTACAATATTTGTTCATGATTTGTTCTTCAGCAGTTACTGAAAGAAAAGTGCACAGTTGACAGTATGTACAGAATGTACATACAGAATTACAAAATGTATTGCAACAAATACACAATGAACATAAAAATACATTAACAGGTAGTACAAATGATTGGGAATCTTCAATTTGAAACAGCAGAAATATCAGGCTGACTGTCTAAAATACAAAATACAGAAGATAAAACATGTTTACAACTTTTATAATGGAAAGCAAAGCAAAGCTCAGATTGTCTGTCTGAGAAAACTGGATCAATAGAATATTAAAGTTAAATTCAGTAGCTTTCATTGATAATTCAGTTTTTGTGATATTATGTTTGAATTGATACCTACTGTTGAGAATTTGCATGACATTTACACAATATATTATAAGCGTTTTTTTTTCACCTTTGGTGTCATACATATCCTTTTTATTTTTAAAAAATGCGGAGGTTTAATCTAATATTTGATCTCAGTAAAATTGAATATTATTCATCTTGGATGTAACTTGCATTGCCTTGTTAAATGTGTTTTTGTAAATTGTCCTTGAGTGTATGAAAGGCTCTATACAAATAAAAAATTATTATTATTATTATTATTATGAATAATAATAATAATAATAATAATAAAGATAATAGTAAAAAATTACTGTTAGTGTATAAAATGTTAATGTTTCAATGAGTGCATTGAATGCAGCAAATGGTCATACTTTCGTTTGAAACATGAAGATTATACTAAATGAAATATCGGACAGACAAATTGTGACAAAATTAATTTGTAAACCTGCACTTTTGTTTTTCAGGAGAAAAATCCTTCATGTAGAAAAATTGAGGCTGAATTCCCACCTTTCAAATTAGTAGGAAATAGAAATATGAGAGGTCATTCAAAGTTCACTGCGGGATAAAATCAGGAAGAGAACCCTACAGAGGACATAAACCTTACAGAGAAATGCGAAACTTTCAGCTCATTTGTGCTTTTGGGATGAGGCCGGCCATGTCTCAGGAAGAAAATTAGGCACACCAAAATTTAGACTGGATCAGCCCACAGCACATGTCATTAGCCAAGCATGTCCGTCACCTTCCACACAGATTCAGAAAAGCTGCTGCATTGTTAGAAGGAGCCACTGAGAGTCTTTTAAAGAATACAGGTTGGTATATGAAGGACAAATAATGTTTGTCTGCATGAAGGCTTGTTCTCCACACGTTGGAGTGAGAAGTAGGTAACATTTCTATGCTCCAGTAGCTCTGAAACAGGCCTTTCATACACACATTAGGGCTGTAACTGCACAGCGTATCCACAGTTCCATATATGGTTTTTGGACCACAGTAATGGTACCGTTTCAGTATTTTCATATTTCAGAAAAAAATACAAGCAAATCACCCTTTAATTAAACAATTAACTCATTATTTTTTCCATATAAGAACTCTCCATTCAGGAAAATTGCAGCATGACTAACGAGCCCTAGTTTATGGGTGTACTGCATGAAATAAAGGAGAGAATAACATTAAGATTAAAAGTGCTTCTTAACACTGGTAACCTGTAGGTGTTTTGTCTTTACTATTTTAAATGAACAGTGTGCTTAGTATGTACAGTACCAGTGCAGGCAATATTAAATGAATTTTTGATAAGATAAGATTTGGTATTCCGTTATGAAGAAAAGTAATTTTATTTTACAAGAACATATACGAAGTTAGGCGTATCATTGTTAAAAAGCAGCCACAGGCAATCACAGCACAGTAAGCTTTGGTAGATAATCAATATTACAAACTCCACAACCAAGTGAGCGCAGAATATTTATGATGCAGCAGACTCACATAAAGAGGGCAAAAAAAGAAAGCATATTGTGGCAAGTGGTCGAGTCATTTTAATAGAGAAGACGACAGCTCTTTTAAAATGAAATACTCTAACAGCAACACAGAAAAGGACACCAACAGTTTGCATGACACTCGCGGGTACACGCTAATGAATCGCACACATTCCATGCCAAACACTACACAGTTATGCTATTTACAATTAACAGAGCTACACTAACACACATATTAATGTACACCATTTGAAGATAAGCTGCTAACCAACCCCATGTCGTCACATTACGTCAACCAATTGTCAACAGTGGGTGGGGTCACCACTTATACGACGTCGATTATGTCTGAGGTATGCAGCTACCTTCAGCCAGAAGGCGGATAATTTATGCCATCTGCTGCTGTATAGCGTCATTTAAATTTTAGCCCTCGAAAATAAAGTTTTGTATTTTTTGGGAAAGAACCCAGTGTTATATTTGCACATATTAGTACATATAGGAAAATGACAGGCATATGGTAACAATGCGGTTCATGTGTGCGTATCATACTGTCGGGTGTACAGAACTGTTCGATAATATAAGAACATAGGGATGAACACTCGCAAAAAAAACCCTGCAAATGAATTAATACAAACTGACAAAACTGGATTTTAATAATAGCCAGACTTATATTTGTGTTTTGTAAAGTGAAAAGGCAAACAAGACTGGTTATTCTGTGGGTGATGTGATTAGATTTTGACCAATCAGCTGTCTTCACGCTGTATTTTTAATGTCACATCATTGGCTGCATTAGCCGAACCTCAGCATGCATCCTGAGGCAAAAAAGGTGTACTATGAGGTAAACAAGTAAGCAGGACTTTGTACCCCCCCCCCACACACACACATGATGGTCCATGCTTGCTACTTATACTGATTAAAAAGCTGTTTATATACCAGGCGTGCCAAAACCGTCCTCTTATGCAGAGGCTAATGATTAGCGAATGGCTGTATTCCTTGCAGCTTTGCTAGGGAGACCCTGTGTGCCTTTTTGCTCTGCCTCCCCCGCGCTCGCCGAAGTCCTGCTACGATATTCTGGCAGCAGTGACCAACATGGCGGAGGTCATGGAAGCGGAACCATCACTCAGTGCACCCCCCCCCGCCCTTCACATCCCCTCTGTCCTCCGTATGCCATGCCTCCGTCACCCACCAGTGCGGTTTAGCCAATTTTAATATCCCACGATTGACATCCTTCGCTGAGCATCTCGCCACATTGCCGCTCTCTCTCTCTCTCTCTCTCCAGCTCTCGCTCGCTCTCCTTGGCCCTCTTCTGCCACACTTTTCTTCCTTCTCTCAGAGTAACAGACATATCTTCACGCCTTGGGGCCTCCCACAGATACCCCAGTGCTATACTCGTAACACGTGTAAATATACGCAGACACACACCTAGTAATCACTAGTAAACACATAGTAGTGACCATTTGCAGTTCCATACATTCATTGGCAACTATACATCTGTGAGGTGGCTTCCCGCCAGGGCAGCTGTACTTGGACCCATGCTTTTTCCACAAACGACCACATTTAATCATGTTTTGTGATTGATGAGTTGGCGAGAGCCAGTCCCTTATGGTCCTGTTATAATTCCCCTGTATTGCATTTGTTTTGTTTTATTTTTTTTTTGATTTGCCTACCACAAAGTGGATGTGAAAACATACTTCACAGAAGGCCTGGGATAATTAAGCCATTACAGACAGTAAAGTGAAGCAGCAGTGTGCGCTCGAGCGGGTGCATGGCTCTGAGGAACACCCAGATAAGTATGTTATCGTCTGAGCTTACATCTCTCTCCTCCTTCATTGCACCTGCAAGAGCATCTCTATAACATACTTGACATTTATACTCAGAAAAAAAGTTAACTATCCACCTATGGTACAACAATACTCCTTATATTTACTAATTAGTAATAAATAGCATTAAATATATGACAATAGCTTATAAGAGTCATTCATAATAAATATTTACATGTTCTATTTTCTTGTCATTTTTTCATGACGTGGTCTCATGTGGATATACTGTAAATGTAATGACTCTCTCACTGTGGACACGTTTACATTGTTGTACCACCACCATGTTTTACTCTACTGAGTTTTTCTTGGGAAAACCAAATATCCATATTGCTGAAGGGTGAGAGATGGCCCACTGTCATCATTAAATAACATGGGCTATCCCTTAGTTGGACGTTCACAAGGAACATAACATATTCTGCTAATTACTTCATTTTCCATGTGCATGTATGTCATTTGGGTGGCAGGGTAGCCAGACGATTTATCCAGTATAAGCACATAATGCACCCCTGTGGGAGCTTCTCTGGGTAGGGCTTGGTGCTGGTCGTTTATTAGTTCTGCCCTGTTAAACCTCACAGGCTACCATGACCTCCCACGGCGGCTGAATCCTTAAAAATGCGGACATCAGGCTGATCCTCACCTCCTTCCACAGGCCGCCAGGCCCGCCACACATCTGATATGTAGCAGTTTCCTGGCTCCCAGGCAAAAAGTAAAAATTCAGCATTTTCTGGAGATTCTGGGTCACCCCCCCCCCCCCCCTGCCACGGTCCATAGCTTTAGTCATTGAATAAGTTGCCCATGTCACAATCACTTTGATCCCTGACAACACAGACCCAAAGAACTTCCATTAGCCTATACATTAACTAGGGGTTAATGCACCACAAGACGTTTTAAGCATATGCCTGCGGAGGCAAAGGGTCGATTTAAAAACGTATAATTTTTCATGCATTAACCCACATATGCCATGGTTACTATACATTTAGCTTACACTTTTCAACCTACAGATATTATTTTCATGTTAACAAGATTTTGCCTTTCACTTTCTATTCATTTTAAATTCTGTTCAATGTCTGGAATTTTTACTAACGTAGAACTGGAAGATTACAGTGGCTCATTGCTTTACTACAGTGATTCACCTGGCTGGCACGGTGTGTTACAGAACATTAATCAACACCCTTCTGATCAATCAGACCTGAGAATTCAACAGTGACCCGGTATAATAGTCTTTTAAACAGTGTGCAACTAGATAGCTGATCGCACATTTAATTATTTCCTCTGGGACTTTGCAATAGATAAAAAGGGAAAATTGTGGTTTCTGGCGACAGTGACCATATGCTCACTGAGCCAGAGTGAATATTGATGTTTTCCACACTGCTACCTGTAAACATTTCGAGCATTTATACTACTGGATTATGGTATGGGTTAGACCCAAAGAGACAGTGTCCCTGTTGTGTGCCCTTTGCTGTCATAGACAGGGTTTCAGCTTCACTCTGACCTTGTACTGCATAAATGGTCAGTGAGAATGGGATATGGCCAGATTATTTGTGTAAATTGAACTTGTAAAATACTCTGTGCTGTTTTGTCTGGCAAATTCTACACATTTTCCTTCACTGCAGCTTCAGTTTCCGGTAAATTGTAATAGTGACAGTCATCACTGTAGAAAGTGTGTCACCAATATGAACAAACATACTGCCTTGTTGATTAAATGCCTAATAAAATTCCAAAAATTCTGATAACTATTCAGACAACATACTCCTAGGGAGGACTTCAGCATTTAGTTGGCATCTCTTTGAATTAATATTTATTGTTGTTATTGCTATAATTCTATTCAGCTTCCTTTTTTACATAAGTATATATTAATATTGATAAGTTTATAAATACTATTTTGGTTATACTTACAGCCCTTTTATGAATTACATAGTATTTGCATTCCACATATTATTCCGTGGTTGCATTAAGGTTAGGGTTTTTGGTTTTGTTTTGTTGTTTTTTTAAAAGGCTGACCCAGATAATTATGCAGTGCTTATTTGAGAAATTGTTCTCTGATCTCTTGTGATTTAAATATTCATAAAGGGTGTGTTTTGAAGATAAGGACTGATCATAAGGTTTGTGACAAATGTGGAAAATTGCATGGAATTGATTTTGTGGTCATGCTGGTGTATTATATGTAAACAAATTATGTATAAGCAAATAATTCATGTTGTATTATTTACTTCTTCGGCCAAATCCATACCTTAATTTGTCATTAATAACACATGTAAATGTTATTGGCCCAACTCACTGGCTAAAGTGATCTGACTGTATACTGGACCAATCACTGGCTCCAATACAAAGCGCCACCAAGCTGTCAGCTGATATTTTCGCTACCTTAAGGGGAATGAATTGTGAGCTCAACCTATCGCGAAAGTTCTCTTCGGCCAGAAATGGTCCTACGAAAAGTCAATACATTGGGTTCTTACAGCAAAATTCAGCTACAAATTCTTTACAGAATCATTCCGTATGTATGGGGTATTTTTTTTTTTAGAGATTTAATA
Organism: Petrocephalus schoutedeni; assembly: GCA_026780765.1. Taxonomy (NCBI): domain Eukaryota; kingdom Metazoa; phylum Chordata; class Actinopteri; order Osteoglossiformes; family Mormyridae; genus Petrocephalus; species Petrocephalus schoutedeni. Next base: position 13,815,479 of record JAODKL010000047.1, read on the forward strand.
AGCAATCCTTTGGCAGGGTTATACAATCTCAGCGTAAATAACTGGAACAGAAAATGTGATTGTGACATTTATGTTCCTCATAAACCTTACATTGTATACTTGCCCAGATTCACTCTAACCAGCCACACTTGGTATGTGTTGGTCTCGTTCTGGCCCTCATGTTAACTCACCTCAGCTGCCTCTTGTTGTAATCCTTATAAATGTCTCCCAGTCCTGTGCTCTCCAATCCAGTCATTGAAATGATGTGCTCTGGTTTGCTGAGTGTTGACCTCCCCATTTTGATCCCCTGTGATCTTGTTTCTTTACCTGTGTTGTTATTAAACCCCTTTTGTTTTCTTCTATGCCTGCCCAGTCGTCATCCATTCAACCTGGGCATGACACCATGTTGCTGAGTTGGAAGAGCATGATGAATAAATATGTCCTGCATCAAGCAGAAATAACTGGAGCAAATGGACACAGTGCGTTGCGTCTCGTCTCCAAATCGCTTCTTCATTTATTAAACTTCACCAACATCCTGACCTGAACATCTCAAGATCTTTTAAACTTACTCTTCAATACATGAATGATCTAATTCAGCGCTTGCTTTTTAATGTAATTAGTCCATAAGTAATCAGGTTTTTTTTCTACATATTTTCCCAAATACATTCCCGTGACCCTTTACAGAACATATACAGAATACTTTCAACCAAGGCAATCAAAAGCCCTTTTCCTTTACAGCAATTTGCGGGCACCTTCATAGCCATATAACCGACATTTATACAGATTTTAAACTCAGGCCTACAATAAATGCATCATACCGAAATGTACCAGCTAGGATGAACTAATGCTTTTACGGATGAGTACATTTTAATAACTTAAACCGCTTCTCTCGCCATCCGCCATTATTTCCACGACACGCACGTAACATCCCTTAACCGCAAAACCGATCTAAAGATTAATATATTAAGGCGTATAAAATAATCATTCGTGTAACACATGGTAACATTGAGAGGTTATATTACCCCTAGTGTACAGGAGCCAGTAATAAAGACTCAGTCGCCCCAGCCATTCACTTTTCTCATGCCGGGTGCAGTTATACGCATGTACAGTCAGCGCAAGATGCTCTTTCCAGGCTTCTTTCCCCTTGTCTGTCAGTGTGCGTAACATCTACAATAATGTACGATTAAACCGCTCAGCTGGATTCCCTTGGGGGTGGTACGGGGAAGTTCTTGAGTGACTAACATCAGCAAGGTGTCCCAGAGCTCGGAACAGATAATTTTCAAATTCTTGTCCCTGATCATGGTGAATCTTGTTTGGGAACCCAAAGCGTGGTACAAAATCATAGTAAATGCTCTCTGCCGCTGTCCGTCCAGATTTATTTTTGGTTGGATAGGCCTGAGCAAATCTGGTAAAATGATCGACTACTACCAAGATGTACTCATAACCCCCTTTGCTTTTTTCTAAATGCAAGTAATCTATGCACACCAGCTCCAGAGGTGAGTTAGATGTTACACTGCCCATCGGTGCACGCACATGTACTACCGGCTTCTTCTGTTTGATGCAACTGCATTTCTTCATCACATAATCTTCTATGCACCTTGCCATATATGGCCAGTAAAACCTTTCTTTGACTAGGTAAAGTACCCTCTCTGTACCCACGTAACCCATGTTGTCATGCAGGTGCTTCAAGACAGTATGCTGGTACTTCAGGGGCAAGACCAGCTGCTTCCTCGTCAGAGTGTGTCGATACAGGATGCCATCCTCCAATTGTAATCTTTCCCACTCATGGAGAAGGCGGCGTGCGGTTCCCTTCAACGACCACCTGATGTCATCTGTAAGCTTACCACCCTTCTCTCTGACCCTTATGACCTCACCAATTGCAGGATCTTCTCTTTGAACTTTTACCATCTCATCCCGACTTATTTTATGTGCCGGTCGACAAGGCTGTGGAATGACGTCAATAGAGGAAGCATAGAGAGTAGCTGTCCAGACAATTTCTCTTCTCTGTGCTACTTGGCTTCCCTCCCAGGCTGCACTCACCACATCCTATGACAGTTCCTCGGTGCAGGTGGAAATGTATTGGTCAGTGTCCAGAGGGAGGCGAGACAGAGGGTCCGCATCCACATTCACTCTACCAGGTCTGTACTTGACATTAAAACGGAAGTTGGATAGTTCTCCCACCCATCTGTGTCCTACTGCATTCAATTTGGATGTACTCATAATATAAGTCAGTGGGTCATTATCAGTATAAATTGTGAAGTGCGGGGCATAAAAGAGATAATCTCTGAACTTCTCGCTTATTGCCCATTTAAGGGCAAGAAACTCTAATTTGCCACTGTGCAAATGGTAGTTTCTCTCTGCAGGAGTCAGAGTTCGTG
>JAODKL010000047.1:13817935-13836042 GCA_026780765.1 Petrocephalus schoutedeni
TCATTCGTTCAGGCTGTCCCCCAATTAGCTGCTCCAACACATTGAAACCAATTAATGGCTTTTCCAAAGCCAAACTGCTAACCAGAAACGGGACACTGAAGGAAAGGTTGGGGTCCTCATTTCCTGGTAAGTTGAACACTATCGGACCCCATCCGTCAAATGGAATAAGTTCATTAGACTCAATCGCCCCAGCCATTCACTTTTCCCGCCACAACAAGGCGCCAACTTAAACTTTAATAAGCGCCTCTTTTTCGCTGGTATTCCTGCGATCTGCGCTCATTTACACATTCCCAACGTTTACTAAATTACCCAAAATTATTAAAGGTGTATTAGCCACTGCTCAACACTTTACCCACCTGCATCAAGCAGAAATAACTGGAGCAAATGGACACGGTGCGTTGCGTCTCGTCTCCAATTCGCGATTCCCCAGGGCGACTGACACCGACGCAACGTTCCGTTCCTCTGCTAATCCATTCCCAATTGCCCATATGATACATATATTAAATTACATTAATAATATACTAATTAAAACCTAAATGACCCCTTTGGTCATCTTGTGATCACCCATTTCTAAATTTCTTATTACTAAAAATACAACAATAATAATATACAAAAATATAATTAAAAAAATACACTTATAATAAAAAAATATACAAAAAATTTAAATCATCAATTGATACTTTTGTATCTGTGCATGTGCTTAGGGAGTGTGAGTAGGAATATACACGTAATGGATGATAATGCATACAGAATGGGTCACCGTTCATTAGCCAATGACATGTTTTGAATTGATGATTGACAGGGGAGGGATACTCTGGGGGGCAACGGCTTTCAAGAGAAGCCAGTGACGCTGTGGACCCACCCCCTGTATATTTTCCTGTCTGGTGAATAATTGTCATTGTTGACACGCCACAACACAACACAACAACGAAATGTATCCTCTGCATTTAACTCATATGTGACATAGCAGTGGGCAGCTAGTTCAGCACCTGGGGAGCAGTGCTTGGGGTGGTACTCTGCTCAGGGTACAACAGTGGTATGTGGGGGTCAGGAATTCGAACCAGCAACCTTTCAATTACATGTCTGCTTCCCTAACCATTAGGCCATCACTGCCCCTGTTTGGTATTTAGTGACTTTTTTGGCTTTTTTACAATCAAACAGAGGAGGGTGAGGGACCCCAGAGCTACAGGTACAGGGTTAGGTATCATTGTGGTTCTGCTGTAGGCAAGTCGAGGAGTAGGTGCTGGCTGGCTCAGACTCAGTGGTACCACTGGAAAGCTCAGGGAGGCAGAAACACAGAATGAGCTCCATCTAATATCGCTGCCTTCCCAGCATCTGGGGTCCGTCATGCTCCTCCGATGAGGAGGTCTCACTAGTCTGCTCAAGCACCCTCGGCTTCCAAGCACTCCGATTTTTATGCTATGCCCCCTCTCACACCGCTGAAGCATCCTCCCTAATTAGGGGCTTCCAGCCATGGTTGACGAGGGGCGGAGCCCAGATCCGGCCTGTCCACCACCTTGGTGCTGAATCCTGACAGCTGGCCTCTATTCTTAGTGTTGCAACTTGTATGGGCCACCTGTCAGGCGGCCGCAGCCATGGACAAGCATCATGACAATAACTATTTAAAGTGTCCTTATTCTTAGATGGCTTACAGGGGAGTCACCATAATCAAACGCAAAACTACAAAAGCTACTACTTGAAATGGTTATATATGTTGTCAGAGCGGTGCCCCTGGCACACTGGCTCCGTCGCCCGTCCAGGCTTCTGAAAGGCATCACCATGGACAGTAGCAACCTGTCAAAATTCAGCCACGGCTGTGGTGGACAGCTGAGCTCTGCCTTTAGCTGTCCATGGCTGGCAGGCGCTAACAAAGCAAGGGGCTGCCTCGTGGGAGGGGAGGGGAGGGGCAGACACAGAAAGCCAGGGGCCAAGCGAGGAGGAGCACGCCAAAGCGACCAGCCAAGATCTCGTCACCACTAACTGGAAGCAAGACCGGGGGCCGGCAGAGATGGCTGCCTCAACTCAGGGCTGCTCACTCCACCAGGTGTATGGTGTGCCTATAACATACAATAAAAGTATATACAGTATACAAATATTTTGTCACCAATCTTCAAACTATATAAAGCAAATAAATAAGCTATGGTACTTCCATCACATATAACAATGATGGGTACCTGATACAGAAAATCAGTGCTTTGAGTCCTTTCATGAAAAGAAAAAAGATTTATGATGTACTTTCTGGCAGAGGATTAACCCTTCAACCCTGGCAAAGGTAGGTGGTTTGAAGGTGCAGAGAGAAGATGTTCTGATTGGATTTATGTGGGTTGTAGGGTGGCATGAATATGAATATTTTCTTTTGTTTCCCACAGAGTGGGAAAATGATGTAACATCATCCCACTAATCTGAGCTGACAAACTCTGGTAGGCTCCCCCTCACCCTCTCATATTAGACAAAAATGCATCCTTATCAGTCAAAATTTCAATATTGGTGCACCACAACCAACACAATGGTTACTGAAAGGGGACGGTCACATCAATTTTGCAGAACAGAAAAGGCACACTCCTGGTTTGTAATAAATAACCAAGTTCCAAATGCAAGATCCAAATTCTTAACATAAACTTAAACCTTGTTGATACAGCCCTTGTAGATCTGGTTTGATGCAACAGATCTCCCCACTAATGCAAACACGGCAGAATCAGTGTCATGTAAGAATGGGATCGCATAGGGATTGAGGAATCGAGATGCTGATTCAGCCAAGTATGAGATCACATTGGAGTATGAATTGATATTGCAATTCAAAACCCATTAATCATGCTGCCCTAATGAGTAGCATGTGCTTTGAAAGTATACAGCAGCATTTGGGGCTTCAGGCTGTAAACGGAGATGAAGAGACATGAAAAAATGTGTGTTACGTCTATTTTCAGGGTTGTGGAAAAATGTACCAAATTCTCTCAGTGAAGTACTATATGGAAATTGTACATAATTCATTAGATTTATTTTTAAACAATCTGTAGGTCTTGTACTCATTTTACTTAAGAGTGTTCTTGCACACCGGTGCATCGTATCTACTGGAAAAAAAAATCTGTGCCAGATCAGTAATGGTCAGGGAGAGTGTTTGGTATTAGACTCTTTTATAATGACCCTTGCAGAAAGTCTATTCATTTTCCGCTCATCAAAAAAGCTCAGAAAGCCAACACGCATCTACTTGTCAAAACCCAACAGAGGTTTGAGTGACTGAACCACAAATTTCTCAGAAGCCATGTTTCATGTAATGGAAGAACACACAAGGTAATGGCAATACACACTGGGTTTAAGCTCCTATATATTCTTGACAGTATAGTTCAAATTTAAAGGTCTATAGTAATAAGGCTTGACTTGGCAGCATGATGTATGTCCAATCAGGAATGATCTTGGACATAAATCAGACCTTATTATGCAGACCCAGAGTGCCATTATGGGCTGGAAGCTAGCTAAAGTGAAGAGGAGCAAAGCGCATCAAGGCAGAATGGCTGATTCACTCAGATTAAAGAGAGTTCCGCACATTTATAATGGCGAAAGCAGCCCACTGCTCTCTGTCTTTTTCGAGGTCGACTTTCCAAAAAAAAAAGAAGATGCTAGTAGTGGATTTGTTGGGTAAGGTTTTTAGAGTAGGTTTAGACAAAGAAGAAGATAAAAAATGTCATAAGTTATTTTTTGAGGGGTGCGTGTGAGTAGACTCCGGGAGAGATAATGAAGGTTCTCCTGGATAGCCCTGTCCGACTTTCCCTCCACTGGCCGCCTCCAGAATCAGCTAGCTAAAAAGGATGAACCACTATTTTCCTAATGCTTGCACCTGTATCCCCAGACCCACTACTTGACCTCACTCTACTCCTCCTCACATGGCTTTACTTGCTACCCAGAGTGGCGTTTTAATTGTAACAATTATGAAAGAAAAATGCAGCTTTTTTTTTATCACAGCTACTGTGTCAGTTTTCCATAGGTGTTAAAGTAACTGTCTGTCCCCTCTGCCCGCTTTCCACCGGAAATGCTAACTCAACTGCCATATGCGAATTACACGTAATTATATCTTTTGTTTGATATATAGAGCTGCACAATTAACTATGAGGATGCCGGACATAAAATATTGCTGAAAGGGTTTCTGAAAATGCCTCTTTCTTTTCGCCCCCACTCTGAGTCATCAAGATGAGGCTCCTACGGTTCAATTTGCAGCCATTGGGGAGGATGGAAATGCAATCACACCAAATTATCAAATATCACACAATCTATCATATCCTTCCACAGATATCGCTCTGAATCAAACAGAATGACAGTTTGAAATAGAGGATTTCATTAATGTCGATAATTGGCAGTTTCTCAAGTTGCACGCTCAAAGGATAAGGCTATATTTATATACACACATATATCACTTGCACCTACCACAATCACTGGCTGAAAAATACGGCGGAATCGCAAAACAATAAAATCTAACTTCTTTAACATTCTTTAATCTTTAGCATAAAAAGCTTGAAAAGTCATGCATCAATTTACGCTTTTAACAACGTCACTAAGTAGTCAAGAGTACACTGTAAGAGAGGTTTTTCTTAAATAAAATTGTATGTCAGGGACACCTGCTATTGCAGTATGTGCACCTAGAAACAGACAGTGATGTGCATGCAATGTGCACTGTCACAGGTGTACAGCTCTGTAAAGCCTCGTCTAAATACAAACACACAGAAGCATACACAGATGCATAAAGCCCCCATTCACCCGAAACCTTGGCATTACTCATAGTACAAATATATTTCTTTAGCATTGATTTTCAAATAATTTAACAGCAGTTTTAAGCTGGGTTCTACATCACATATTTTATGAGCAATAGTTGTTCTTCCAACAGGGACAGTCTTACAGCCATAATTTATTTTAGGACTAACGAATTCTGCAGTGTGCTATTCAGGGTACTTACACCCTCATAATGTCCTAAATCACAAAGATGTACATAAGAACAGTATCGCTATCTGTAGTCTTTTATCTCATTACTTTTTTTTCTTTTTTCAAATTTGAAACAGGAAAACATTGTTTTCCTTTTTTGTTGTAGCTTACAGCATATATAAAATATGCAGAAAAACCCACAAAAAAATATAATATATATATATATATATATATATATTTCTATATAATAATATTGTATTGAATATTGTATTGTGAAATATTCAATATTGTATCATTCTTTAGGTTTTCCAGGTTTAAGGACAATTTATAGCTCTTGGATTAATCAACATCACAAATGCGGCCTGACAGGACCGTTACGGATGGGGAATCCCTTGTGGATTCGTTTCAATCACTGTTGTTCAATTCATCATTTAAAAAATATGTAGGACACAAAGAGATTCAGCTTTGGAAACACATTGAAAAGTATATATAATAATGTGCTAGTGGTGATGTTCTTAGGCGGTGCTCTGGCTTTTTCAAGATGCTAAGCTTGTCTCCTTGGTCGTAGGCATGGAGATAACAGAGAACTTGCTGTCGTTTGTGGATCCACTGAAGCTAATGAGCACAAACACAGCTCAGGATTTGCACATGTGACATGCTTTGCCAGGCTTACAAAAGCTGCCCTTCCCTTGCTGTGTTAAACAATGAATTGAAAAAAAATATATATATATACAAAATAAAACATGGCACTAAAGAGCTTCTTAAGACTGCCACATTGCTTATATAGCCTTTAAGCCTGTGCAGTCAACTTTTACGTTTTTGTACTTTTCTACAGAGGTGGAAAGTTCAGGTGCGGAAAGTTCAAATCCAGACCAAGGTTTCATTTCGACCAGTCAGTTGAGTACTCAACCATTTCAACCAGTCAATTGAATACTCAACCATTTCAACCAATCAATTGAATACTCTGTGACTCTGACTCTTTAAACTCAACTGCACATACCTCCTCAGTATGTTGAGTCTCCTCTGGCCTTACTAGTGCAGTGCCATTCTGTTTTCCACCTAGTCCAAGCTGCAGTTGAAGTGAACCCCCAGGTATTTGTAGGACTGCACTGCCTCCACCTCCTTCCCCCTCATGAGGACTGCTCCCAGAGACTCCTTGGCACCAACCATTGTGTCTCGCTGATGATTAGCTGCTGGTGGTTCTCCCTGCACCCCAAGATACAGTACTCCACTAGTCTTCTATACACTGACTCATTTCCATTGTCAATGCACACTACGATGGAGGAGTCATCAGAGAGCTTCAGTAGGTGGCCTGAGCTGGTGTGGTACTGGAATCCATAGTGTAAAGGGTGAACAGTAAGGCAGACAGGATGATTCCCTGAGGTTTCCCAGTGTTGCTCACCGCCAACTCTGACACACAATCCTGGATCCTCAAAAACTACAGTCAATAGTCTGTGGGAGAATGTGGGGGCATTAAGCTGCATTGCCCAAAGCTTGTTCCCCAGTTGGAGAGCCTGGATGGTTTTGGATGCACTAAGGATGTCTAACACAATGTTAACTGTGATGGCAGCTTTGCGCTGCCAAGTGGGATGCAGCTCTGCGGAGCATTTACATCAAAGCACTGTCATACCTATAGTATTTGTGCCTGGTGATCGGTGCTCTTTCAGGACCAGGTTCTCCAAGGTCTCAGGATGACAAAAGATGCCTTCCAGAGAAGGAGCACCTGCAGGAGTTTCCCCAGCTCATTCTTGACCTAGTCACCAGAAGCTTACACTTTAGCAAGCAAGCCCACTCCTTTTTCAATAATGTTATGATGCCCAGGGGGGTTGGGCAGCCAGTTGATCTTGGCTTTTTTTTTCTCCCTACTTGTGAGTTTTTGGTTCCTCTCCTCCATTGTCATCTAGCTTTCATTCTTTCGTTACTTCGTCTTTCATTTTCCCTGTTTTTGTATTATCCTCTTTTAATGATGTTGTAATGTATCACAGCACACCCATAGAAAGCACCTTGGAGCATATAGCCAGTGATTGTCGTCATCCCAGTGACGGTGCGGTTCCCAGTCACGGTGCTGATCCCAGTGACGGTGCTGTTCCCAGTGACGGTGCTGATCCCAGTGATGGTGCTGATCCCAGTCCTGAGTGCTCAGCTATAGCTTGTGCTCCAGTTTGAGCCTGAAGGGGACCTGCTTCTTCACTTCCATCTGCACCATCCCCATCTCTTCCTGTTCTCCAGACCTGAAGGCACTCGTCTTTTTGTTCAGTAGGTCCTTTAAGTCTTTTGTAATCCATAGTTTGTTATTTGGAAAAACTTAGCTCCTTAGCATTGGCATAATTACAGATCCAAGGTCCTGTTTTCCCATGTGGTCCAATTCACAAACTAATAAAAACTGGTGAGGATGCAGGAGAGCGAATCAAAAATGATGTCCCCAGAAATAGTAATAAAAGCAGTGGGATGATTTAATATGCAAAACACCTTTAGCCTTACGAGCTCCAGCCATGATCCCTGAGGCGACATACTTAGCAGAGAGCCCACTGAGCAGTGAGTGATGGTTTGGGGAATTTTATTAGGGTTGAAAGTAAAGGAAACTTTTCCTCTGCCCTATGTGAATTACTACGGGGCTCTCTATAAAGGCACACAGCTCATTTTTAGGTGTTCTCTTTGAGGAAGTTCTACTGGTTTCTGCTGATTTTGCGGTTAGTTCCAGTCCGTTGATCTATCCTCCTCTGCTCACTCTCCATCAAAGGACTTGTGAGGTACTGAGTCGACATCTGGAGTCCCAAACATTCACTGACTTACTCACTAAAGCAATAGAAATGATACATACAATAATTTCTAGGCGGCTGCGTAGACCATAGGCCATATTATATATATATATATATTAATAATACATTTATATACCTATTGAAGAGGGGTGCGGTGGTGCAGTGGTCAGCACTGTTACCTCACACCTGTGGGACCTGGGTTTGAGTCTCTGCCATGGCTCCCTGTATGGAGATTGCCTGTCCTCCCTGTGGAAGGTTGCTGAGCAAGGTACCGGCCCAACACATTGCTCCCTGGGTGCTGAATAATAGCTGCCCACTACTATGTCACATATGGGTCAAATGCACAGGGCATTTCTTCGCTGTGCAGTGTATCAACACTGATAATCCCTTTACTCCACTTTGGGCTCGAGTGTGAATGGTTTGTACCCACACCTTCTGGGATTGGTTTTGGACCCACTGCAGCCCTGGACAGGACAAGTGGGTGTGGAAAATGGATGGATAATTCAGACAGTGCTCGACTAACATGTACCGCGTTCCACAAAACCCTCATGTAAGTTGAATTATACATAATTCAGTTCAATTCAATTCAATTTTAAATGTCATTGACACAATGTGCTGGCACATGTGAAAATGAAAGGGGAGTTGTGGCTCTAATATAAGTTAGACACATGTTACATGCATTATACATAAGTTATAGATACATTACATACATCACATACCCATACATTATACATAAGGTGCAGGTAAATAGTGCAAAGGCAAGTGAGTGCACATAGCCATTGAGGGTTCAGTTGGGGGGGGGGGGGGGTAAGTTATTATGTATAATAAATCATCTGACCTATGTCATGAAAATTTGTTTTATTGTGTCGAGTGATGTGACCCCCCCCCCACTACCACCTCAATCTGTCATATTATTCAGCAGGCCTGCCTGGTCACATGACTGTTTATTATGTGGTTGGGAGTTTGGTCTGTTGTAAAAGTCTTATTCACTTAGTCACAGGTATGCAGTGTAAGCTGCAATAACAGACAGAGATCTTGGGGGAAAATGCAACGTAAATTTTTTTTTCTTTTGCTGCAACAGACATGGAGATTCATGTCTTTGAAAGAAGAGACTTATAGAAGAATTCTAATGCATATCGTCTTGAAAGCATTCAAAGTATTTGAGTTTCAAATAATTCCAATGTCAAATACCGCACTGGCGCTTTAACTTATTGTGTAAATGTTTGGCTGTCCTTCAGCCTTGCTCTGTTTATTAATGTGTTTTTCTTTTTAATGTGATTAAGCACAGACAACTGACAAAAGCAATGCTGCAGGGTAAGCTCTGATCCAGATTCAAATGCGCCTTTTTAAAAAACATAGCAGGAAAATTTCCCTTCTGCCTTGGCTATCTGCTATGTTGGGTTATTTATCCTGTTACGCTGCACAAAGCACAAGAAAAAATATTCCTGTCTAGCCACCATTTACTGAATGAACTAAAATGTGAATGTAACCTGTATATTTGTGCAAGTCAGCAACAGATGACCATAAGCAAAATTGTAATGGATGGGGGTGTATCACGCTGAAACTTTACATTAGTCATTGCTACTTTTCAAACATTCTTACTCAAAGAAGCATAGCTAGATTGACATATTAACTCAGGCCTGATTTCAAATTCATGATTTCCAAATTTAAAAAAAACACTCACACAAGATAGAACAGCAGATTACCCACTGGAGATGAGAGCCTGCGACATTTTGTTTAGGTCAGGGGTAGCTACTGACCTGCTTAATGAGGCACAATTATATTTAGCTACTTGCTGTACCTACTGAAACCAGATTACAAAAACATACATTGCGGATTGTCATACTCTTGCCTCAGTCACAGTCTTGGTTCATTAAGGCCCTCACCGAAAGCCGTCCTTTGCCCGGGTGGCTGACTGCCAAGTTTACCCGTGTTTCCCCTGATATCCTCTCAGTCTGCTCAGGATGCAAGCAGAATCCTGCAAATTTTAGGTCTCTCCAATCACACCTGCTAATTAGTTACAGGCCACCCGGTAGCCTGGAATTGCTAGCCATGCTGGTGAGCCCTCTGCCTCCCAATTAGGATGGACGGATTCTCAGCAGAAGTGCTCCGACCTCACGTCGATGTGGCTCTTCTTTCTTCTTGATCTTCCCATCTTTCATCTTCCCCGGCTTCTTGTCTGCTGCCAGATCTGTCATCGGGTGGGTTTAGTCCATGCTGTTTCGCAGCTGAGTCCAGGTCAGCCAGACAGTCGAGAAGCAGATAGAGGAACTTCCCCCTCAGTTTAAAAATTTCTGATATCCATTGGGGTGTTGGTTCCTTTCCCCGTCTTATTACTAAAGCGGTTAAAAGCCACTTTCGCCAGACATAGCCCCAGCTTGCACAGAAGCGGGACTTTTCCACACAGACCGAATATATCTCCAAGAGATGCTTTTTTTCTCTGGTGGATATGATTTTAGGATGGATGCTGGCAGGGTTTCAAAATGAGGTAATGAATATGTATCAGCCGGCCAGAAGTTGCATCTCAGTGTCAGGTGCAGTGGCCATGCCCGGTTCCTCCCTGGACGTTAGAACCATGCCGCTGTGCAATCATCCACATCCATTCGCACAGTCACACAAATTTTCCTCCCGGGGGCCTTTCGATCCGCATGCGTATACAAATTTCCAATTTGTGTTGGAAAGTTCACTGCCGTCTTTCCAATTACTGGAGCTGTTCTCCAGCAAGGTCCTCAGAACTGGAAGCTTGACTGGGGTAGTTTGTGTAGTTGGTAGTTGGTCTCGGAGCTGGAAGGGTGGGGCATGGGCTTCCAGCGAAGCCTTTGCCGGCTAAGGTTTTGAACCTAAATTTCTTCAAAACATTACCGGCTGTATTACCCAAAACCAAAAACAAAGAACTGCATGAGGGTACTTGGGAACGTCGTTTCAATACAAGGTTTGAAATTTTCAAAAATAAATATGGGCGAACCTGAACGTTTTATGTCATCTTTCAATCTATCTAATCTGCAGTCTGAGATCGTTCTACTCTCTTTCCTCACAGCCACTTACCATGATCAGCCTATCCCAAGCAGCATGGGCCACAGTGTTTAATTACATCTCACATGATTATATGTCATTATTATTATTTTTTTTCAAACTTTCATGGATTAGGTATAATGAATGATTATTATATTCAATCCACTCTAAATCCCAGAGATGCCAAGATTGCCCTCTACTATTGCAGTGCACATTAAGATTCAGCCTACTTTGCAGCTTGCTGTAAAATCTACCGGACTCAGGTACACGGTGAGAGGGAACATTGTACAGACAAATCCAGCACTACAACCCTGAGCCATGCACAGTTAACAAGACTGATTAAAGACTCTGCCTCAAGACTTTTTTTTGCTTTTAGCCAGGGGAAGGTGAAAGCTTCCTCCTTGTCACTGTTCTATCCAAATCCACTACAAATTTTATGAGAAATGTATTAAGAAATAAATATAAAGGCTTGAAACAGTACTTCATAAAAAACTTCAAGGAACTCCCCCTAGTGGAAAGGGGCAAAACCAGATCTTCTGACTAGAACAAGGATACAAAAAAATAAACTGGCACCTCTGTTTTGGAAGAAAGGTTAGGCTGCATGACTTTGATGTGGCATTGGTGGGGTGGTTCACGCACCCCGGCTCACGTGCTGGGAAGGCTTTATGACACCCGATGGCTCCAGCCCCGATTTCAGCCCAGCTGGTGAGTGAGACATGCTGGGCTTTTATTTCCTTCTTGTATTCTTTTGTTTTTTAGCTGGAAGGAGCCAGAATTTCCCCAGGCGGTGACGACCTCCACCTTCCCCGATTCGGAGTGCTGCCTGCCAGCCTGGCTCGCCTTACACTAGGCATTGATGTATTGCAAATCGGCAGGCTTATAATGAGAATATAACTCATAAAGCCCATTGCTTATAGGTACGGTAAATCTGCACTTTAAGGGGGACTCGCTGAACGTGTTGCCACGGAGAGCACTTTGGCTGTGACGTGGAGGGATTGGGCAGGCCGGGGAGCCGCAAAGAACGTCCCAGCTAAAAGGGAACGTTCCCAGAACTTTTGCTAACGTGATTTAAAGGTCCTCGCAAAGTTGGCAGAGAATGTTCTTACTGTAACATTAATGGAACCTTATTTTTTATATTGTAACAAAAGTTCTGTCAACGTTAGCATGGTAACATTAATACCTGAACATCTTTTTAATGTAATAAATGTTGAAAGATATTGTTGTATAATAAAAATCTTATTTTGTAGTTGTATATGGCAAACACACCATCCAGCCTTGAACCCATGACCTTTGAGGTATATGGGCACAGTGCTAACCACTTCTGTACCACACCTTTCACCTGCATACACATTATTGCTCTTAATTATAGCAGCAGGTTAACGTTCTGGGTACATCAGGAAAACTGGACACTGCGAATGCTTTCATACTTTAATCGTAACATTCAGCAAACGTTCCTTGAAACAAAAATTGGTAGCTGGGCTCACTCTCTACCCCATCTTCCACTAGCAACATATGTTGAGTTACTCCTTCCAGTCACCCCAAGACAGGAAATGTTGCTTTGTAGGTTGTTAGAGAGCTTCTTGTGCACCTGCGAGGTCTTGTGTTGGCATGCATGTTGTGTGCCTCAGTGCCTTGGAGGGGGGAAGGGGGGGGGGGCTGTGCTTCTAATTGGAAGGTCAGCTTGCTCTAGTGACTATTTGACCTAGCTTTCTCACATATGTATATCATTTTGGATAAAAGCTTGCCTGTGCTCATGGACTTTTCTTTCCCTGCATATGTGCGTTTCCTCCAACTCCTCCGTTTTGCACCTGCAACCCAAAGGCATGCAGTGTGGCTAATTGGGGTTTCTAAATTGCCCATAAATTATGATTGTTTATAAGTGTGTATGTCCTACAATCAGGCATCCCATCCAGGGTGTATACAACCTTGTGCTTTAATATGGCAATAATTAACAATTATATTATAAATTAATGATTGGGGCAAGATGGCAGGGGTATGTACATGCAGAGACACTGGCCCCAGTGGAGAGCTGATTGGACCCATCCCCTGTCACTCAGCAATTCAAAACATTTCATTGGCTAATGATAAGGTTGGCCCCTTTGTATGAATTATGCCACCTCTTTTGTCCCTTACCTGCATGGTGGCTCAGTGGGGGTTTGGATTAGGCTTAAAACAGGATAATACAGAAACCGGGTATATGGAGTCTGAATGTCATCCTCATGTATATTGGTTTTCCCACAGTCTCTAAGTTACTTGTTGTCGCTAAATTGCACTGTGTTTATGAGTGATGTGTCCTGGTATGCACTGCGGTCTCATACAAGTTGCTTCCTGAGCTATTTCAACCTTATGAATAGTAAAAAATAGGCATAGATGAATAATAATTGATAATTTTCCAAAAATCAGGCACATTGAAGGACGCCCAATACTCCTCAGCATGCTCTCGAACAGGCGACGCAATAAGGGGACTCAAAACCAGACGTGTAAGAAACGACACGAGACTTTAATGACAGGACTGGGGAAACAGACTTGAACGCGGACTAATATACACAACACTAATGATCATTAACAAGACACGGCTGGCGAACGCTGGGATTCCACACGAGGGCAGCAAGGGGGCGTGGCACACAGGAGGACCGGACGGGAGGGCATGACAACTATGTATGTATGACTGTATTTGTAATTTATGTTGTTCCTGACATGAATTAGGGATTACTAATGAATGTGGCGGAAGTCCTTCTGTTGTGGTTTTTGATAGAGCTTTTTCTCATGTGTGTACATGTCTATGTATGGTATTGAGTGTTGAGCTTTACTAATGGGACATTCAACAAATACATTCATTTTCAATTATTATTTTAACGTTCTCTTAACGAGAGGGATGAAGGTTAGGGTCTCGGCTGAAGGACTCCAGAAGTAATTATGTAAGAAACTTGTCTCCTCTGACGATTTTTGTAGCTCATGCGAAATGTGAAAATGGAAAAATTTAAATAATATGAGAATATATTAAACAGATATTGATCCTAGCCCCTAGGTCAGAGGTCAAGGGTCAAGGTTAGCGCTTTTCAGTTAAAGGTGACCGCTGGACGTTAGCTTAAAGAACAGGCCTTTGAAAAAGTAATATTTCTTTATATCAAGGAAATCCAATAGCCTGCTTATCCACTGGGTTCGAATCCCATCTTCGTTGGGTTAAGTCTTTCCAGAATATTCACCCCCCACAGCCCTGGATCTATAAAGCTTAAAAGCTTGTATTGTCCTTGAGTAAATTCCTTGTATGTAAAAGTACTTGATGAATAAATGATTCCGATTCTGCCTCTGATGTGAGGACCACGACATGCACTGCGGGTCCCTGTGTCACAGATGAGGTGTAGGCCCTACCTCCACAGCAAGCGTCCATTCAAAGAAAGCCAGCGATGGTTTTATAGGACAGATATAGCTGTAAAGCCCTCGGCCAAATTTCCATTTTTGGTCAGCACACAAAGGCCTAAATAAATGAAGTGTAAAATTTGACAAGGCTTTGTTTGGCTAAGAGCAAATGTCTGGACTGGGATCACGGATTCTCTCTGCGTTTAGTTATACCTCCAAACCCCTAAGGCAGCTAAGAGTCATAAGCCAATGGTTCCGAGGTCCCAGCTCAGAAGGATTCCGGCCTGGGGAATGAGAGAGAACCACCCTCAGTGACCCGTGACTGTCTCTCAGCCTGAAATAATTGTGCCTCATTAAGCAAATGGGTCATTGGGAAGGATTGCTTGTATTTTCATTGTTTGCATTTTCAGTTTACATATTACATAAATTGTACATATTTTATTCTTTTTTTTTCCCTATAGACCTAAGAACAGAAGTGAAGTATATCAATGCATGTTATATAAGGTAGGCCAATAACCAAAATGTATTTGTCAATCGTAGATCACTTTTAGCAAAGCCTCAATTAAGTTGCAGAAAAAGCAGATTTAATTCATTAGACTGACTTATTTCAGCTTATTGTCCTGGGAAAATTCTAGCACACTGTAATACACTGTATTATATACTGTCAGATTACTTATGAAAGCACATTTTGACAATGTTATTATACGTATCAGTAATATCCTTTCAGTCAAGCGTTTGAAAGTACATTTTTCTATATTTGGAGACAAGGTATACCCACAAGCCTAGCATGAAAAAGTTAGCTGCTATCAAGTATGAATTATTTAATAACTGAAAAGAATACCAATAGCAAACACATTAAAAATGGATGAACACGTATATTAACCGTTAATGTTTTTACTTAATAATGCCTGTGCTCTTTAGCTAGTTGTGATTAGATATATGCAGTTATCTATTTGAGATTGAATTTCTTATTTTTATTCAGACATCTATTTTAAGTTACTTAAAGAGGTACCCAATTGGGGGACAGTCGGCTGCACAGTTTAATGTGGACCTCGCAATCGATTCCCTCCCCCAGGAACTACCATCTGGTTGGTGAAACCTACTGAGGTGACATGTGACTTGTTGCTTGGCGGTTGTCAGTGGGGGCAGAGTGAAGCACTCGGCACTCGGATTAGTTCAAATGCTCCTGAACATGCTGTGATGAAAAAGGTTTTAAGATTAATAAGAGCACCTGTGAATGCCTGTGGGGTGGGGGGGGGGGGCACTCCGCGTATGCTCATTGAATTAGTGCAGCGCGAATGGATTAAAACAAAGCTGGCCAGAGACACTCTTTGACTCCGACAGAGGATGATGTTGAGTCCTGTAAGCATTCTCGTGTCCTGACACCTTTGTTCTCTGCCTCTCATTCTGTACCCCTAAGTGCTGTTGAGTACCCCCCCAGTCCGACACCCTCAGACAAGTCATTATCGAGCTGTCGCCTGAAATCCAATTTGCCATCTCGTGCCTGGATTTGCTGCGTGGGTCCAGCCTCTGCTCCGCCTCCTCGATCCTGCAACAGAGAATCAACCGAGAACCAAAGGAAAAGAAAAAAGCAGTCTGGTTTACCACCTTTTAATTTGGACTGCTACGAAGATTAAATGCTCGAGGTGGCCTTGCTATCTGAGACGGAGCAGCTGCATTCAGTTCATGTAGGTTCATTTAAGAAAGCCAGGTATCTGAATGCTTTGTGCCTTTTCGTTTTTTTTTTTTTTAACATTATACATCACTGGAGTGCCTCTTCTGGTCACAGCAGTGAAAGCAGCCTTACTTACATACATTTAGAGCATATACTATACTAATGTGTATTTCAATGACCTCCTCCAAGCTCCTCCACCCATCTACATTTACAAATGCCGGCTTTGCGTAATAGTCAGTTTATTTTTATATAGGGCACAAAATAAAGTCGCCCCAAGGCACTGTATATTGGTGAATGAAAGATAGAAGTCTGCATCCACAACATCAAAGGCTGTAAGTCCGCACACACGACCTCACAGTGCATAAGTCCGCACACACGACCTCACAGTGCGTAAGTCCACGCACGCAACGTCACAGTGCGTAAGTCCGCACACACAATCTCACAGTGTGTAAATCTGCACACACGACCTCACAGTGCGTAAGTCACCCACGATGTCTCGTTTCCATGGTGGCTGCCTATTTCTGCATGATTATTAATAGGTGGGACATTGCTTGAAACAGTTAAGAGGCTTTGTGCCACACTTTCAGTAACTGACACCAGCTTTAGAAACATAATTTCTCTGGCCTCATTCACCAACCATTCTTACGAGCAAATTTGTTCTTAAAGATTCTGACATTCACCAATGTTTTCTTATCTGGAATTTGTTCTTAGCTAAAAACAGAATCTACGTACACTTAAGACTACTCTTCCGCACATGTCAGTGATGATAGTTTGTTCAAAATAATCGGTTTTAGCAGTTTTGTCAATTGTACAGCTGATAAAATGCATAGTATTTTAATGTAATGTATTGGTAGACTTTTAAAAATATTAACATGACTAAATTATTAATTAAATTATTTAAATAATTAAAATAACGAATTATGAAATTATTATTATTATTATTATTCATAACTTGCTTCTTGAAGACCTTGCCAGTTGTCCTCTATGAAGGGAATGCATGCTTGAGAATCTTTTAGATTTATTTGCAGAGACTGAGGAGTACCTAATCTCAAGGTTTAAGCTACCAAGACCGGTCTTAAATGGAGTTGTGTGACACTTTGGAGCCAGCACTGTGAAGCCATACCAGACGGTCGAATCCAGTGCCACCCATTGTACAGGTACTTTCCACCTTAGATTTTTTAGCCACTGGGATATTTCAGCAGGAGTTAGCAGACCGGGTATGAATATCACAGCCATCTATCAGCTGTGCTTTTCCGTGAGTTGTTGAAGGAATAAATTAGCTGGCCACACAATACATCGCCTTCGCTTCTAGAACACAACAACAGCTACCAGTAGTCAAGAGAGGGTTCTATGCTACTGCTGGTCTACCCTGTGTCATTGGGGCAATAAACTGCACTCACGTGCACATCAAGGCACCCTCACCAGACCCATTTCCCTACCCCAACTGCAAACAGTACCATTCAATCAACGTGCAACTCATCTGAGACTCCCAGTACCATCTCCTGAACGTGGTTTCCTGCTTCCCAGGAGGTGCATATGACTCCTATATATTGTAAAACAGTTCAGTGGGTATGCACCTAGGCATAAGAGCTGCTGGAGATGCGTGGCTCATTGGTACGCATATTTCAACCATCTTCAAAATCCTGCCACAGTTTGTTTCTTTTTGTTTTCATATGCATATATCGTTCATTAGGAGATTGAGGGTATGCCCTTGTGCCCTGGTTAATGACGCCACTGGTGAACCCCCAGACTCCCCAGGAGACATAGTACAACCAGATGCATGCACGCACTCGCTCCACCATCTAACGAACGATCGAAATTCTGAAAAGACGCTGCATGTATTTTGATACAGCAGGGGGCAAGCTTCTTTACAAACCGGAGAAGGGGTGTTGAACTGGAGAGCAAGTTGCAAATTGTATAATTCTGCCAGATTTTCAATTATGTTTCCTGATCATCTAATCTTTGCACTGTTCTAGGTTAATAATTGGGATCGGGTCGGAAGAACAGATACAACAAGATCGGGATGGTATAACAAGAAATTTAAAAAGTATTTTACTTAATATACTAGGGCAGCAGGGTATTGGAGAAATTCTAAACATAGCAATTTGATTATGTTGTAATAAATATTGGGGTATTTATAAAGCAAAAATTAGTTAACATAAACTAATCACAAAACTGTCTAGGAGTGGTTTAAACAGCAAAGAAAAACGTAAGAATATGTTGGTGAATGATGCTCATATTTCTACAAACCAGGGGCCGTATGCATCAAACTTCTTAAGAATGGTCTTACAATTGGTCG
Source organism: Petrocephalus schoutedeni (assembly GCA_026780765.1). Taxonomy (NCBI): domain Eukaryota; kingdom Metazoa; phylum Chordata; class Actinopteri; order Osteoglossiformes; family Mormyridae; genus Petrocephalus; species Petrocephalus schoutedeni. Next base: position 13,835,949 of record JAODKL010000047.1, read on the forward strand.
TACACTTTGACTTAAGTGTCAAAAAATTCTTAGCAAAAAGTAGGACCTAAAAGCGTTGTATAAAGATGCTAAAAGTAACTTTCAGCAAAGTCTA
>JAODKL010000047.1:13849785-13860109 GCA_026780765.1 Petrocephalus schoutedeni
TTCAAAGAACCAGATCTTTTCAGTGAACTGAACGAAAAGAACTGAATCAGTAAAAAGATTCGGTTTGCACATCACTACTCGTTATGCGAGTCCAAGCCCGCACACAGCGGCAGCCGCTTTACGCGCAGATCTGCGTCGTGACGTTGCAGCATGGATCGGTGTCACGAACCACTGCAGACTTACATATTCCTTCTGCGTCAGAGGCATTTTGTATCTTATCTCTGGGTCTGCCTGTGCAGAGCATAACGGTTCTTCCTGTGTCAATTTTGTTTTGTATCTTATCTCCAGTTTTATTGTGCTCGGGGGAGTAAACGGAGAAAAACAAAGGGGCCATGCAGGGCCAAAACATGGGGGCTCAGGGCTAGGGAAACCACAGGCAAACACAGGGGTTGACATAAATGACTAGACTAGGGAGCACAGGACTGGGAGGCACTTTTATACAGGGTTGACGAGGGGGCAAACAAGAAGCAGCTGTAGTGATCCACATGAGGGTGTGGCTCGTCAGCCACCTTGGGGAGAGACTGGAAGGGGCAGGAAGGCAGGGCATGACAATCATGATGGTTTTTTTTTACCCATAAGTAAAGTCAGATACACTTTGCAGTTTATAAGATTAACATAATAATATATAATGTCATGACACAGAAATAACAGCATCACAACAGTTTTTTTTTTACCCTTAAGTAAAGTGAGATACACAGTTTATAAGATTAATCAGAGCACCGTTAAGTAAAGTGTTACCGAACTTTTGTTAAAATCTCGAACCTCCTAAGTCCTTGTGTAATCCAAGAAAGAACTTTTGTTGAAATGTCCAAAACTTATCCTTCAAAGTGTGGGCAAAAGTGATAGCTTCCGTGTACATGTGTGTCTGGATTAAGAACAGTAATTAAAAGCTAGATAAGACAAAATGATGTGGTGCAATAAAACACCCTGTGTGCAGAATTCCTCTCAAAAACGGATCCTGTGGACTGAATGAGTTTTGAACAATTTACTCTTCGATTTCCTGTTGTGTTTGTGGGTGCAAACACTGCATTGGACTGGAATCCCATCCAGGGTGTCCACTACCGTTAGCCTGATGCTTCCTGTGATATGCTCCAGGCTCACCTCCACCCTGTACTGGATGAGCAATTATGGAGGACAGATGAATACTTGATTGGACAGATGATACAGTGTAAAACTTTTCTATCGCAAATAGACAATTTGCCAAGATACCAAAAGTCTACGCTCGGGATTAATTTTATCAACATGATCTGTTGCAGTAAAAAGGTCAGCAGATGATATAGGCCTGTTAGTCCCAAAGGAGCCAGTGAAATTGAGGGGGAGACCATTAGCAGGCCACTGTGACAAACAGACACACAGGGCTCCTTGTCAGGGTCCAGCTGCTCTGCTAGGCCAAGGGCTTAGTCTGCGCCATCATTTCACCATCCCCATACACTTTTCTCTACCATTATATTCATTTTTTTTCATGGGAAAAGGAGCCAGTGTGGAGAGAGGTTTGTAAGGTCCCAATGATCACTATCTACACTGCAGGCCCAGAAGAACATTGCACCACCACTTTTATGTGCAGCTAATAACGCAGTAAATGAACATGCTTGCCTTTCAGTTTAGCTAATTAGTGTGGGAGAGAAAAGATGTGCATGAGTGTGTCTGTGCATGTGCCTGTGAGTGTTTATGAGAGAAGGCGTCCAGGAAACCTAAGCAAAACAAACAGTGCTGGATTAGCATAACGGCAGAAAATGTGCATGCTTGCATGCATTTTGTTTGTTTTACATTATTAATGTACCCTGGGGAGGTGGAGCTGGGAATTATTTCGTTTCTCAGTGTCTTTGCTAACAATGATTTACAGAAAATCCCTTTGAAGCAGTGGTTATTTCCAACTGGGTCAGGTATCTGTATCATTTACTTTGCTGTCCAGATTTTTTTTTATTACTTGTGGGATCTTTTCAGAAACATGGTGTGCGGATTGTCTCCTCTCGTGTTTGTCATTTTTCCAGCTCACAAAAAAAAACCTTGACATTTTGTAGTTCTCAGCTTGTTATTTTTCTTCCACATCCAGGAAAATGCCGAATGTTCTGTGCCTCTTCTCATACCAAATGTAACTACTCAGAGCATAGCCTCATACAATATTTTAGATTAAAGTTCTGACACATTACAAGATCTGCCACATCACTAATATCAAGGCAATGCTGCTAAAATTGCTTATGGTAAATTTAATTTCATTTTCTTGAGAAGAGTGGCATGGTGGTAGAGTCACTTCACACCTCAGAGACCAGGGTTCAATTCCATATCCCGGTTCTACGTGTTTGGAGTTTGCATGTTCTCCCCATGTCGTTGTGGGGCTCCCTCCATGTTCTCCAGCTTCCCCCACAGTCCAAATACATGCTAAGTTGAATTGGAGTTGCCACATTGCCCATAGGTGTGAATGTGCGCATGGCTGGCATGTGTGTGTGCCCTGTGATAGGTTGGCATCCCATCCTGGGTTATTCTCTGCCCATTGTTTCCACGATAGGCTCCTGACCCAGAAACCGACAGGTGAAACTATAGAAAATGTGTGAAAAGGTTCAACGCAGGGCTTCAAAAATGATTCCTGGGCTAAAAGGAATGTCTTATGAGGAAAAGTTAGTTGAGCTTAATCTATTCAGCCTTGAGCAAAGGAGACTGAGGGGGAACATGATCCAGGTATATAAGTTCCTAACAGGTCTGGATGCTGTCCAGTTAAATAGTTACTTCAACATTAGTTCAAATAAGAGAACTCATTGCAATAGTTGGAAATTAGTGGGAGAACATTTCAAACTGGAGTTGAGAAAAAAACTTCTTTACACAGTGTGTAGTTAGAATTTGGAATAGTCTCCCTGATAGCGTAGTGCAAGCCAAATCCTTGGGTTCCTTTAAAGTAGAGCTATTAATTGAATTCTCCCCAAACGAGCTTGATGGGCCGAATGGCCTCCTCTCGTTTCTAAATTTCTTATGTTCTTATGTAAAATGAATTTTCTTATATCATGATCTGAATTATATTCTTCCATAATACTCTGGATTTAAACCCACAATCTGGCCAGTGATAACCTTCACCCTGAGGTTTCATCCTGTGTTGTACCACTGAGATCGCGTTGGCTGCATGAGTCTCCCGTCCACTGGCCTTGGTATCTGCAAACAGATCCAGGCCCCCATCAAAGCTCATTAGGAGAAGCCAGCCAGGTTCTCAGGCACTGACAATGACCTCTGCCTGACACCAACCTGTCTGTCCCAATAGAGCTTATTTCCAAAGTGCCGCAGTTTTCAAAGTGCATAACACGGCACAGGAAACAGAGTCACACAAAAGGACTGTCTTTAGTCTAGTGCCTTGGGTCCTTATTTCTTGGGGCAGTTGGTATGAAGCTGCAGGAATTGCCGCAGAGAGGAGAGCTGCTTTCCTTTCCTCCACAGAAGAGCTCTTTTAATTAAATTCCATCTTTATTTATGTATCCATTTTGGTATTACTTCTGCTCGCTAAATGGAGGCTGGACATGAAAGGGTAATTTAAGCTGCAAGAACATATGAATCCCGCCCAGAGAGAAGCTGCCTCCACGCTGAGCCACAGGGGTTGCCAAAATGTTTTTGCGCAGTGCAAATTGACCAAAGCTCCATGTGGACAGTGTGAGCGAATCTTGTCCAGTGCCATTTCGATGCATTAGTGAGGTCTGACAAAAATAAATGTACACGACGCCCCCAATGACTTGCAATCACATATGGTTGATTACACAACATACAGAAAAAGTCATGGAATGACTCAGTAATGGTCTATTTTTGAAAGGTTACTTGCAACCACAGTTTGAAAGCGTAGCTGCTGAAAAACAGCAATTCATAAAGGAGTATTCTGATCAAAAGTTTAAAAAAACATGTCACACACATGTTTATGTCAGAAGTGACAGAGGAGAGAAGTGAGTGAACAAACCATGCCATAGGTATCTCAGAAGGCAGGGAAGCGGGAAGATGGATGGGAAGAGGAAGCAGGGGTGATGAAAATGGACATGCTTCCTGTACCCAGGGAGAACATTCTGAAAGATGGACAATCCGTGGCAGCCCTGGTTCCTGCAGACTCGGCGCTCACTCCCTATTTTTGACTGAGATAGATATTGGCCCTTCCCATCCCAAAGATGTCCTACTGGCTTCCCATCTGGGATGAGCTGGGGTACCTCTACTGAAAACGGGAGGATTCAAGCCCCATCAGTAGCCTTCACTTGGGTACACTTGTCTGTCATATTCACACAAGAACACACACACACACGTACCTGAGTACACACAAATACGCACACCCAGAGGTACACACATGCAAAAAAAATGCACATTCCCCCCCCACACACACGCACACACGAATGCACGCACACGTAGACCCAGATGTGCACACACACACACAAGCACACACATACTTTGACCCAGATACGTACACACATGCGCGGCGACACACATACATAGAGCCAGACGAGTACACACACATGCACAAACATACGTAGACAAAGATGCGTACACATACGCATACACAGACCCATGTATACCCAGATGCGTACTGTACACACACACACACGTAGAACCAGACGTGTGCGCACACACACATACACACGTAGACCCAGACGCGTACACACAGACACACACACACACACAGCCCTGCTTCTACAGTCATATGCTCCCACCTTCAGCAGGTTACTCTGGGCACTATTTTCCTTTCAAATAATCGCACAGCTGTTCAAATATATTTTGATGAATAACTGATGAGTAAACAAATAAGGGCAAAAATGAAAAAGGAAAAAAAAAAACTACAGCTACTATTTCAAATAAACCCAGAGATCCCAGCAGTTCTCACACCTGTTTACTTATTTGTTAATGACAAGAAAAGCAAGAAATCATGGTCTCCCAACCTGGTCCACTGGATATGTCCAACCTAATTTAAAAAAAATGGCATTACGATAAAAAATGCAAAAGAAATTAGCAATAAAAATGGATCAGACATCAAAATCATGACCCAGGGTTCAATTCCTCATCGCTTTCCAGGCTGCCGTACCCTGGAGCGATGTTCTGCAGTTAAGCGGATCAGCTTTGTTAAGAGGACAATCTATATAAAAATAATAAAATTGCCAAGAATGTTTATTTGTTTGTTTAAACATATTTAAGAAGCTTCCTTCACATCTTTATGGAAAGTTGGGGTTCCAGGCAATTAAATCTAGACTATAGAAGGTGTGTATATACATTAGAATAGGTGAATACAGTCATATTGGCTGCTTCTAGATGGAGCTCTTGCTGCTGTATTCGTCATCTGAGGTAGGGAAGACTGTGAAATCTGCACTCTCTGAGAACAGAGCATTGCAATATTCTAATCCACCATAGATACAGGCATCTGTTGATGCTTCCATATCATTAGGAAACACCTCAGTCTATATAAACTGAGAGAAGCATATCCTACACGAGGAGTTAATATGAGATTTAAATGACAGGTCTGTGTCATTACACCAAGGTTATTCATCTTTTCAGTGAAACCGAAACCAACAGCCGATGACAAGGCGTTGCAAGCGGTGCTATAAGCTTGTAGTAACAGAACCTCCATGCTTTCCCACTGGCATGCAGCAGCCAGGCCGTACCTCAGCCGTCCCGCTAAGAAACACTGTGCTTTGGCATTTCCAGGTTTGCCAGGTTGCCAGGAGAGTGACAATAGTGAAAACTAAGGAGGTGCTTCTTTACTGTTCACATAAGTGTACATCATGATTATCTGCGTGCTAATTTCCCCTAGCATGTCTGGGAGAATCGCTGTGTTAGGTTAGCATCAAAGGCTAGCAGAATTAGCATTCGATTCGATGTAAATTCGCATTACGAACCCATTCCACTGAGCTGTTCTGTAGTACTCCTTAAGTAGGAGTTTGGAAATCTTCAGGAATACATCAAAACATCATGATGTACAAAACTGTGATTAATGAATAATACGTAGGATCTGCCCTTTTTTACTTCAGATAACACCCGCACACTGACGCAGATCACCGGTATCTCTGTGCATTTTGACCAATCAGATGGTGGTGAAGTAACCAGCTCGGTTTAGTCACGCTTTTGACTTCGCTCATAAGCAGGCCCATCTCAACACAGGTATAGCTAAGGAAGGGCTCACATAATTTACAACGGAAAGCCACCTCTTGTGGTAGGGCTTGGGTACAGCTCTGTTCTTGGTGGCAATGGAAAAGCACCACTTATCTCTCATTTCTCTACCTCCTTAATGCAGCTAACTAGGATAATTATCTGGAACGCTTAAAAAATAGTGTACATCTAGTGATCATGTAGTGAGTTTTCAATCCAGATTTTTTTTTCTAGTTCATTAACCAACAAAAGTGTGTTTACTTAGTCAACAGTGCAATACAGACAGGTACAGGGGTGACCCTCTAATGGGGCAGGGAACTGCCCTTTATTCCTGAGACCAATGAGCATACACTGTGCGTTCTTTGATAGCCAGTTAGCGTTAAAGTCAATATGTAGTCAAGTCCAAGGATGACTTACTGTTACATAAGTCTAGTCGTGCAAAGTGGGAACAAACCAGAACAAACTAGTTTCACCTATTGTAACTGTTGTTGCATACAAAGTGACAACAGAGCGGATTTATAACATGAGTCACAAAATAATGGAACAACTAGTTTCCGCAGTAACCGATTTGCTTCCTTTCGCAGCTTGTACTTATAGAATCCATCTGTGCTGTTTGGTGAAATACCTGATGCAGGCATATTTCTTGGCCACATATGTTGGCCACAACACTTTATGTTGCATGTATGGCCAATCTAACCTGACTTTGTCAACTTAAACATTATCCTTAGGGTTATGGAGGCTTTCAGAATGATTGGCCAGAGGCTGCTGGGGAGAGACAACTTTTTCCGAAGAATCTCGTCTTTCAGTGTCAAGTTGTTCCATTTCATGAACAAACCTTTTGTTCCCTGTTCCATGTTCCTTTTTGGTGATCCATCTATTTTCCTTAAGCATGATGACACAATGACTCATATGTGACTGACATCATGCTCTGAGGCAGTAGACACCACATGAGCAGTCTCACCCTTATCCAATGAGCTGAGCCTTGATGCAGCGAAGTATGGTTCAGCTGACCCTATTGTAAAGCAGAAATAACATCAGGTGACAGTACTCAGTCGTGTCATCATAAAATTTCACATATTATTATGATAGGATACTAGCATCTAGATTCATCTTGACAAGTCAGTACTCAATGTGTAACTCTGCTACTTCAACTCAGTGGGCTTGAATGGAAATGAGTCTGGCAGCTTAACACATACGTCTGTCAATTGTGCAACTTAAAAGGTGCATAGTACAAGTGATCTCTTGATCCAAATAATATCACACAGAGGTGACCACTCTGGTATTAATGTAGTACTGAACCAGGCTCTTCATTGGGTGCATCGGAATGCAGTACAAATGGTAAGTTAAAACAGCAGAGTATGGATATGTCGGCAAATCTGGACCCAACAGAGCCCATTTAATATGTGTGTTTAAAGATAACTGAAGTCTTTCCATTCCTTTTAATAAAAGTACACTGGCTGGCCAAAAAAAAAGTCATTTAAATTAAAATCAGCAAGTACTTAAGAGCCAATGATTGGATCATTATTACAGCTCAGAAATGTTATGCAGCAATAAAGAGAATTCAGCTGAGTACCTGAATCTACTGAATGGCCAGGTTATCCCATCAATGGATTTTTTCTTCCCTAATGGCGTGGGCATTTTCCAGGATGGGAATGCCAAGAATCATCGGGCTCCAGTGGTGAAAGAGTGGTTCAGGGAGCATGAATTAGCCACCACAGAGTCTTGACCTTAACCCCACCGAAAGTCTTTGGGATGTGCTGATGAAGACTTTACGGAGTGGTTCAACTCACCTATCAACAATACAAGACCTTGACAAGAAATTAATCCAAATCTGGGTGAAAACAAGGTTGAGATGTTGCATAAGCACATGGAACCAGTGCCATGACGAATGTGCGCCATAATCAAAGCTAAAGGCGGTCCAATGGAATATTAAAGTGTGTGACTTTTTATTTTGGCCAGGCAGTGTATATTTTAATAGATTTAGTTACTGACTTTTCTGCTGCTTCACCAGGAAATTTAAGAAATCCTAACAATCACTTAGTTATAATACGTTACTATTGTAACTTAAATACCCTCACTTCTCAGCTTTTTGGCTCTTTTTAAGTCTTTGGATCTATTTGAATGCCATCTCCATAAACCAGAAGACCAATGTACCTGACCTAAAGAGAAGAGCATTCATCGCAGACGCGCCCTAGAATACCATCCATGCAATGCTGAAATGCAGCCGGGGCATTCATTAGTCCAAATGGGATGCAAACACAGTGATACAAACCGCATGCATTTCAGAAAGCTCTGACATATCTTTAATTGAAAAGTATGAATCTTTATAGGCTGTCTAGTAAATCTTGCATCTTTGGCAGCCTTTGTCAATCTGAAACTGTTTTATAGTGCAGTTCCCAAAAAATGACACACAGAAATGCTACAGTTCTTAGAGACGTGCATAAATGGCGATATTCATTAAGATGTGGAATTCTCCTTTCCACATTTTGCACACATTCTTTCTCGTCATTGTTCATTGCACAGAACTGAATTGTAACTTTGCACAGCAATGTCATCAATGAAGTTATTCTTCAGTCTGAATGTTGCAGTACGAAGACATCAGACTCCTTTAAAGAGTATCTGCCTGGCAATCTGCCTCTCTTGGTCTTGAAGGGCGTCAAGTGGATTCCACTTGTCTCTGGAAGTACAGTAGGCCTCCCTGGGCTGTAGTAAAGACTGCACTCAGTTTTGGTATTTAACCTCTTTGACCTCCTTGCAGATCAATGGGTCTGATGTCAGCTATCTACATCACTGTACAAAGCATGCAGTCATGTGAAAATGTACTTATCCTTTTTCAGTTCCAAGGATTTACATATCAGGTCACAATAGAAAAATCATCTAGACCTTAACAAGTCTTAAAATTAGGCCAATCGAACCTCAGTTGAACAACAACAAATGACATATTATACTGTGTGATTATATATTTAACAAAAGCTAAGCTAAAATACAGTGTGTGAAAAATTAAGTATACCTAGAAGTCATGATTATCCAATAAGAGTTTAGGTAAGGATCATTCCTACTGGACAGTCATGACTAGCTTAAGTTTACCCAGCTAACTGAGAAATCCTGATTCATGGAACACCCCCTGGTCTATATTTTTGTTTACACACAAAATAGGACCCATACACCAGATAAAGCTACCTCACAAAATAAAGTACTTACCCACAGAGTGTTCCAAATGCAACTCAAACCTGAGTTCCACCAGATCTTGATCCAAAACCACAAGCTAAGCACTTCTATAGCTGAGCTGGTGCTAAATTGTAATGAGGGGGTGGGGGCTGGATATGTTTAACACCTGTTAGCAACTGCTGCGAATCAATTGTCAGCTCTGCAAAAGACCACTGCCAAGAAAGCGTTAGAATGAAAAATGTCTTGCCATTATTTAATTCCTGACTCTTCAATCCACTTCTTAGTTGTTTTTACTCATTAAATACTGAGGAGCCAAATCCCACCAAGGATTAAGGTCTAGTCCATTTGCAGTCTAGATGATTAATATATGAACAAATTTATATTCATTAATTAATGGGCTCCTGTTTGTACTCAGTGATATCCAGCCTAATGCACTGTGCTACCTGGGGCTGGTCGGAGGTCCCGTGTCACACCGTCCGGAACACGGGGGACAGATGGGTGCCGGTCGGCTTGAGCTCCTGCAGTGTTTCTCTTGTACAAATTGATAGTCCGATTTGTGCCCATGAAATGAAATGCGCAATGGATAATTTTGTCTTGGGGGTAAAAAGCTGAATATTTGTAATTCTGGCTTTCAGCTGTTCTTCCCCATTGTACGCAGCCCGTGACTTTCTATTTTCTATGACTATCTACTTCAGGGATCTGCATTTTTTAAATGTTAGAGGCAATTCTGAAGCGTAAAGTAATTACTGACACAATTCTTAAGTGTCTCACCATCAGCATGCATCTAATCACTAATCTACATTCAAAAATGTTAAAAAAAACCCTCTTACCTAAATGTTGTGTTGCTTTACAGATGATGAAGCGTGTCTGAGAAAATCCAATTAGCAATTTTTAGCAGAACGGAAGGAATGTCTTTTTGCCATGCTACCCAGGGCATTTTTTGTGGATGCCTTCTGCTTTCATTTACAGACGTCTCACATTTTTTATAGATAACTCAGTTCTTTTTTTCCATACTTCCCTATTGTTAACCTGTTAAATTGTTATTTGTGTTCAGACAGTTATATAA
>JAODKL010000047.1:13862653-13881643 GCA_026780765.1 Petrocephalus schoutedeni
TTGAAGCAACTGCCATGTGATTGGTTGATTAGATAATTGCATTAATGAGAAATTGAACAGGTGTTCCTAATAATCCTATTGGTGAGTGTATATATGTGTGTGTCTATATATATTCATTATATATATTATATATATATATAATGAATTCACCTTGACATTGATTTGAAAGTAACTGGACTAAGCAGGGAGCAGGACTGAAAACCAGAGTTTACAATACACAGAGTAACCTCTCACAACAACATCTACGTAATACATAGTAACACACGCAAACTCACGCAAACTAACACAATGACCAACTGGGGAAACGAACTAAGGAAGAACTTAAATGAGGGTTCAATTCTGAGCTAACAAGGATGCAGGAGAGAAACATTAACAACCAATCAAAAAGAACACAGAATACACACAACAGATAAAGCTGAAGAACAGGGAGTCATCACAGAACTAGGAAGGTTAACAAACCAGAAATCACTAATCAAAGACGGATAAGACAAAATGCAAGTACAAAAACCCAGAACCTAACTCAAGAAGGGTGGATCACGGATGGGAGAAATATGACAGAAAAGAAACACAAGGAAAACCAAAAGTACAAAATTAAAAAAATCCAGACGAGGTGAGGCTGAGTTTTGCCAGCTTCAAACCCACAACCCCGCAGTTTACAGACTGAGCCACACACTCAGCCACCAGGCAATCCAGGGCGCAGGGAAAACACACTAGGAACTATAGCAGAGCGGGGGAAAGGCGGAATGGCCAAATGTGGAAGGGTCACAGAGGGCGGGGTCGGACGGTACAGACCCTGACAGCTAGATTTAATTGCAGCACGTGTTGGATCATTATTATTATTTTGCTTAGCAGATGCTTTTATCCAAAGCAGGATGCGGGAGCCGTTAGCATGTCCCAGCATGCCTCACGAGCCACTGTACATAGCCCCTTGAATGTATTTAATAGTGTAAGTGCTTGTCTGTTCCCGATTGTGGCATGCGTTTTTGCTCATGTCTTACATTAACCCTGTCCAATCTTTGTGTGTCTTTGAATAAATTACCCACTGTGTGTATACCTTACAATCCAGTGTATGACGTTCCTGTGTTTCCCTGCTACACTGGGTTGGATGCACATTGGGGGCCTGTATTCGTTTTTTAAGGGCTATAATAAAAAAATGTGTTCCCTCTTTAAAGAAACCCTCCTGTCTTTTACTGGCATGATGGCTCAGTCAGCCAGTTATTACAGTATGTTTCTTTTGAGAAAGCAAGGTCGTCCATTAGAGATTGAAATCACTCAGCCAATCCAGCGATTCGACCACCGGCCACGTGATCAATGATGCAGTGTTGTCATTCGTTGACCACATACCACCAGCATTATTGTTCACACTGCTATTGCATATTATATGTTAAAATGCATTAATTCGGTTTTGCACAACTCAAAGAAAGTGCCAACATCTAGAGAACAAAATTGGTGGCCAAAATTATTAGAACAGCTGACAGATCTGAAAATATTGACTTTTTTGTCTCCAAAACATGATTTCATTTCATGATGTTCATGAAACATGCAGATGGTTGCGCACAAAAAATATCAGATGATGTGAGACCTACTGTTTTTATACACTTTTAACTTTATTATTTGGTATGTCTGCCTTTTGCAGCAATTACAGCAGCACATCTCTCTGGCATAGTGTCAACATATTTCCTGAGAAATTCAACACTAATGTTATTCCATGCCTTCTGCAACTCAAGCCAAAGGCTTTCTTTTAAATGTACAATAGATCTGTCCAGTTTATTTTCCAACTCGTCACAAATGTGCTTGATGGGGTTGAGGTCCGGACTTAGCACAGTGATTCTCCTTATGAAGGCTTTATTCTATCGTTTATAGAGCATTTTAATGGCCAATTCAACAAAAACAACTGAAACCTTTTAAATATGCCAAGTGTTCTAAAAATTTTGGCCACCACTGTATTACTCACTTCCTGCAAGTCAGCTGATCATGTTGTTATCACGGCTAGTCTCCCAGCCTCTGCCTCCATTTCTCTGTGACCCTGGGTGGAGGAGATGATCCATGAAAGACTGGACGTCAGTCTCAGGTGCTGTGTTATGACCATGCTCAACAAAGTTTTGGCTACGCTTGCGGAAAAATGTCTTCTTTGAATCCACGGAATGGCCAGCAAATCACGGAGTGCCCCTAGGGGTGTGTCAACATGTACATGGAAAATTACCCCCAGGAAAATTACACTGCTCCTCGAAGAATGTAAAGGGCAGCCTGTGGGGCAGCGAGGCAGAAGACAGGCCCTCGATGTTGGTTTCTGAACGCTGTCAGGCATAGGTACTGTAAAGGCTCAAGATAACCTGGCTACGGAAAGCCCCTCATGATGGGATTTCTCCTGGCCATTGGTATGATTGTGTCAGTAAGCCTTTAACAGGATTTCGCAACGGAGGAACAAAGGCGTGCACCGCAACCCGAGTGCGGCGCGGTTTAAAGGAGGTGGGGGGGGGGGTCGTAGGGCGGGTGAAGGGGAAGAAACACATTTACAGTGCAGATCGCGGACACAAAGGACCCTAGATACGCTTCCCCATGCTTTTAACAACTGAATACAGAGTTTGAACCCGTTGCTGTTATTCTTATGATGTGCTGTCTTATACAGGTGTGGCCATTACCTAGTTTTGTTAGACAGCTGTTTATTCCTCGGAAAGCATCAAGCCCTTTCAGACACTGGACATGCAAAGTTTGTGAGAAGAATTCAGAAAGTGTCAACATCTAGAGAACAAATACCAAAAAGCCTCGGGTCGGTCTCTAGTTTAGCAGCTCACACATGGACGCCTTCTTGCCAAGCAGCAGGCCTCTGGTTACGCCTTCGAGGAGATTGCTGTGGCCCACTGTGACACGACAGATGCACACCGTTATATAGCTTCTCCTCTTCATACTCGAGCAGTGAATTGTGATTTGGCCCCCAAGCTCACCACCCACTCCCACTCCCGAACACGACTTAATTGGAGCGGATTCCCTGTGGACCCGCAGGACGCTGCACACACAAGGCTATTTTACTCTTTATCCAGCGGACGGCCCCCATGACGGGCTCCCCAGGGGGCCATTACAGACGGCTGTCCCCCGTCCTGCTCTTACATTAATTCAGCTCTTGTTGGCTTTGGAATTTGACGGCTACTGAGTTGGGAAGTTCATCCATTTAGAGGGCAGCCCATTCAGTGTGACATGTGCTTTAAAAACAAATTACTATGTAAAAATATCAGCACTTTTCAGTTTTGGATCCGTCCATCCATTTCCTGAAACCGCATGTCCTATTCAGGCTTGCGGTTCAGTTTTGGATGTGGTCTTCAGATCAATGTAAATGTGAAACATCCATCCATCTATTGATGTTCTAACCACGATTACTAACTAGGGTCATGGAATAAAGGTGAAATGGTAACACTTGGCTTAACGGGGCAGAAATACTTTGTAATAACTCAGTTACTCACAAAGTACAAATTTTGAGGAAATATAGGCGCTACTTAAGATAAAAGAGGCATCATGATTAATTAATGATGAACAAGCATGAGATCAGTATTTCACACGTTATTCATGACTTGTTCCTTCAGTACTGATCTCTTGTTCGGTCATCACTAATGAATTTTGATGCATCTCAAGTAGCAACTATATTCGTTCATGATTTGTACTTCACTAGTTATTACTATTTATGCCCCATCAAGTAAAACGTTACCATGTAAATATAGAATTTCAGAAATTTCATCAAAAATATTTGATTTCAGCTACAGTGCAATGTCTTTATTCTCAGTTCCTCACTATCATGCAGCGATAGTATTTAAATTTAAAAACATACCAAATCAATGAGACTTCAAGGTTTGTGTCCTTTGAAAAGAATGAAACAGCACCTGTGTGGTGTAGATTAAAGCCGTGCTGTGGGGAGTGTTACCCAAGCGTGTGGGGGCTGGCTAAGGAGCGCATGGGGACTAGCTGAGGAGGTGTCGCGGGGAGAAGCAGCTATTATGAGACACGTGTAGATGCCAGGGATGCGTTAGCCACTGAAACCCCCCTCCATAAGCACTCATCCGCTCTTTGTCAAATGCATTGAGTTTAACCGCAACTCAGATCATATTGCAACTGTAAGAAAATAAATATGAGACTTGTTTTTGTGACGGTCGTGTTTCTGTGTAACAACCATGAAATGACTTTCGTGCTGATTAACTGTGTAAATTAATTGTGGTTGCATGTTCGCTATCACATTGTTGGAACAAGAATATTTCATTGTGTTTTTCACTAGACCTATTCAGGTGGGATACCTTAGTACAAGGACCCTTCTAGGACGCACAAATTCCAAGCTGCCCTGCTTCTAATTCTGTTACTGATTATTAAGATAACATGGTCCTGTTGGCATGTTTGGCATCAAACAGCCCTAAAACTATGCTGTGACAGTCCAGGTCTGTCCTTTTCATGTCCAAGTCATATTGGTCACTGGTATATCCCTGAAGATTACTCAGAACCTAGTGATTAAAGAGGTGTGAAAAGGCTAAACCAGCACTAATTAAAACAAACGACAACCCAGGAGATAGAATAGCGATGTTTTATTGATCCCTGTGTGGAAATTCCCTTTTCACCTACCTCTTGCTCTCCACAAGACACACGTACAGGTAAACACAAGCTCGGCGGCCACGGCAGAGGGTCAGTAGAGCAAGCAGCAGCCTTGGAGCTGGGGGTTAAGGGCCTTGCTGAAAAGCCCACAGACACATGCCCGTCCTGCCAAGCCTCAAACTGCCAGCCTTCCGATCACAGGCAGAGCAGCCTAGCTCTCTGAGTCACACAGTGCCCCTACAGGTTATGAGTGTGTACTGTAAAGACCTCAAATGTGTGCTAGCAGTCAATGGGAAGCAAAAAAATACACCAGTATCTAATGTCTCAAAAGTGTGGAAGAGATCCTTGCTGGTGTTTTGGCAATGTTTTTATAATTACATAAGCCACCACAGAGCTTGTATATGTAGATCAATTAATTAGAGCACAAAAAAACAAATACTCAAACTCCTGCGGTAATACCTTCCAAGTGATTACGTCTTGTTTTGCAATGCTTCTTACAGTACAATGCTTCTTGTGATGCTTTCTTATTGAGTTAGATCTGTTTAATAGAAACCTAATGCATGTTATTATTGCATTCATTAAAGTTATATGTGTAATTGATTCTTCATGCATCCTGCCAGCATGTTATTTGCTTTTAACACCCCCAATAAGGAATTGCACAAATGCCTTTCAAGCCGTATTTTGTATGTTTATTTATAACAGTAGCTGATTTCAATGTGCTACTGATCGAGAGTGCCTCATCCAGGGTGTGCATAGGCACAGAGCCATTGCAGGGGCCAGCGCTGCTAAACCTGAAACAGGAATCATTTTGTCATGTGACAAAATGCAGCCCCGGAACAAATGAAGAGACCACAGCACAATTTAAGTAAAAAATCTGCATTTTAAAATCCTGGTTTAATCTTGGCTGGCCTGGCAGAAGGCTAAACTAAGCGGCAGGTTGCTTCCAGGTTCAAAGTTTCTAAGACAGCAGTAGCCTACATAAAAGCAATGTGAAGCAGGGCACACTGGGAATGACCAGGAACCAGCGGTAATGGGTGGAAGTGACTTTCTAATACCAGAGATGACTGTCAGCTTATCCAGCGGTGCCTCATGAATCGGAGGATGACATGACTTTCATAAGGAATGGGAAACATTAAGCGGTGTGAGGTGCTCTGCTAGGACAGTTACTATCAGGCTCCTAGAAGCAGGACTGAAGTTCCATAAAGCAAGGAATAAGCACTTAATTAAAGAGAAGCAGGGAAGAACCAGGTTGCAAAAAATGTATATTTTACACAGATGCATAACCATAAATTGAGAAATGAGTGAAACAAAAAATTGTGCTGTGATCTCTTAATTTTTTTTCCGGGACTGTATACTTCTTCCGTTACCCTTGTTAAATAAACATTCTAAAGCACATTTGACTTTGTGTTTTGTACATTGCTGGTCATTTCTGCTTATATTAGAAATATTGCTCGTTTTGCAGTTTTCTCCTTGTGTCACCAGACACGGAATAATTGAATAGTGATGCTTTATTCATCCCGATTTGGAAATTGGGTAGTTTTTGCACGTCCCGTCTTTTTCTCCATGAGACACACAGACACAGAAACTGGCGAGAGCTGATACAGGGGTCACGGCGCAGGGTCCTCCACTGTCCAGCAGCCCTGGGGCATTTCAGGTTAAGGGTCCTGCTCAACAATGACATCAATCTTTGAACCGGCAACCTGCTAATCACAGCCTTAGCCTGCAGGGCGAAACCCCAGAGTTGAACCTGGGACACCTCACACCCTAAGTGAGAACCCACATTTAAATTAAATACATTTTTCAGTAGTTCAATCACTACTTGCATCAATGGGATATTTATTTTTTTATCTGAGTCGGCATTGGCTGTAGCCACCAGCTTATTAAAGCATGTTAGCTAATAGAAGTCGGCTTTCTTGTTGTACTCGGTCTACATAGCTCTTGAAAGTCTTTTTCATTCTGGAAGCAGACTTTGCTCTCCTGTTGCTTTGTTATTCACATCGCCTTACTCATTTCATTAGTTTTCATTAAGGTGTAATGGGATTTCCTTAAGGATTGATTATTTTCTCAGCAAGGGTAGTGAGATAATGTTGTTAAGAAACTCAGGTGCTTTTATGACTTGTGGTCAGTGCCAAGCTCCTACCCCCCTACCCTTATCCCAGCCCTGTGGACACCCCCAATGCTCAGACACACAGAGCCGGGATGTTTGGGTTCAGAAAGTACTGATCCAGACCAAGATTTTGTTTCAACCAACCAGTCAAGTACTCTTTCAGCGTGACCCTTTGTACTCAAGGTTGGGACAAAATCTGTATTTGTACTGTATCTGGATTTGTACTATCTGAACCTAAACTTTCCATCTCTGCCAGCACACACACACACACACATAGGCCATAGTTATACATATCTACGAGCCTCTGATGAGCACTCTACTTTCAGCTATAACCCCTGAGCTCAGAAGTTACTACTATCAATCTGATGCCAGGCTTGGTTGGCCCATTTCTCTCCCAGATCTTGCCAGGGCCCTCACTGGCTCCTTTTCAAGGGCTTCGCCTTCTGCCGCCAACACTTTGGTGTCCATATGTTAGTGTTGAGCTCGCAGCTCAATCCTGATAGCAAACTCAAGTAAGGTCACGAACAAAGTAAGGAACTGATAAACTGCTGTGTACCCGTTAGCCACTGATCCAACATCTATTCTTCTGATGGAGGTGTGAAATACAGTCCATCCCCGTAGAAGCTGTTGATGAGCAGACACAGCAATATTGCGAATGGATGCATATTCCAAGCCACAGAAGCAAAAACATGTTGTGTTATGGCTAACCATTGACACAAAACATACATTTCATGGCACTGCTCTTTCTGTAATGACAGGGCGACCAGATGTGACTGGGGGGACACTAGGACAGGATTTTCAATTAAACTACCATTCTGGGCCCATTAAATTCTACCATTTCAATTAAAAGGACCGGTACTTCACCTAATCACTGAGTTCTTGATGTTTGTTGATTGGTCTATGGACTAATCATTTTCGTTCTTGAACAACCAACCAATGAAACCTGACTGCAGGGGGCCCTTTTAGTGATCCTACTTGGTGAGTAGCATTACTGACATCTTGATCGACCAATCTGTGAGAACCTGAATGCAGGGAGCACCAGAATAAACAGACTCTAACAAGTAAGCGGTGATTTTTCTGGGTGAAGAAATCCAATCCAATTGCTTGCTGTCATAGTACAAAAAAATGAGGGCATATATAAGCAGAGACTTACATAAGCAGAAACAGATGGTATACGAATGTTAAGGTTACAGGTGCACTTTATAAGTGTTCTCATTATGCAGTTACCTGTAACCTAGGTTGCACAGATGTTTTTCACAGCCATCACACCTCAATCTACTCAATTGTCTTCATCAAGAGCCACTAAAGCTCCATCCCCCTCGTTTTACGTCAACATAAAAGTTCTGCAAATCGTCCACCCCCCCCCCCCAGCCACCGCAGGTTTAATGACAAGTTTCCAAATGGCACCCATAAGCAGATACAGACTAATACACACTCTCTCCACTTCTTGATAAAGTAAAAGCCTTTGTGGGAACCGAAGGTTAAGTGCATCTGGAACAAAAAAATTGCAACTTCTGTGTTAGAAAAATATTCCTTTTAAATATCTTAAAATGACATTGGGGGAAGGGTGGACTGATGGAATTGCTTTACGTTGCAAGGAGGCAGCAAAAGAACGACAGGAAGTCGACTCACCTGAGAGTCCATTCGCTGCTCATCGGGCGAGAGCCGCCTCGCAGCTCACCATTAGCTGGTTTGCGTTATGAATCACTGCAGTTGCTTGAAGCTGAAATCAACTTCTAGGCAGGAAACAAGACCAGAGCCAGGGAGACGTTCACGGTCAAGCCCGACCATGGTCCAGCACGTACAGCACTTTCCAGTCACTTGAAGCGGCTGTTGATGGCGCACAAAAGTCCAGATCAGTTTATCTTTTGATTATTGGGAAAGTATAAAAATTTCAGACGCATTTTTTCAGTGTCTTGATTTGTGTGTATAGTTTCTTCTTATTTTCTGGTACCCATCATTTTTAAAAAAACATGTGGAGCAGGTGTGTTGCATTTCTATGAAGGACCACGTAGTAAATATTCAGATTCATTTTCTCTCATTCTGGCTTATAAACCGCATAAGGCCTGTTGTCAATCTCTGATAAAGACATCATTAACTGAGAGTAAGAGCAACATCTAAGGCAGAAATGTAAAGGTGCGTGAGGTTCTTATGCTTTCAAATGAAATGGTTTAGCAAGGTTCGTTTAGTAGCTTAGGGAAGGACTACTCACTTATGTCCCGAATCCAGGTTAAGGCCTCAGTTAATGCACATAAAGTGTAATCTGCATAAATATTGAACTCAGCTGAAGTCAATCTGCATAACACAGTATGATCTAGCACACAATGTTCAACAACCACTTGGTGAAATGTAGCAGATACTGTAGCAACTAAGCCACCTGCACCTTTTTTTCCTTTTTTCTTTTTCACACAAATATAGTGCAAAAATCTTGAGATCTTCCGGACACAGGGGCCCTCCTGGAATCTTCTACCCTTTTTCCCCATTCTCACAGTCTTTAGGGAGAGCATTACGGCAGGATGTGCAGGTGTCCTGTGAATTTTTTCTCTGCATGGGAAGTAAACGGCTGATTGGATAGTTCATCTTTATAATTCTTTCTGTTATGAGGAGAAAATGGATTTCTGGGAATTTTATTCATCTGCTATGTCCAAGCCGTCTGTTCCATTCATTTGATATAATGAATCTGAGAAATTGAAAACAAACACAACTCAAATGAAGGCGGCTGATTATTCTGCGCTGATAACAAGCCGTAACCAAACCTCAGTTTTATGGAGACAATCGATTCCTTCCTGGGTTGTCAATCACATGCCCATCCTCTGTTTGTGCAGCCTTGGAACAACAATGAATTTCAAATGGCTGAATGTCCCTGTGACCAGGGAGGCTGCTAATACCTCTACAGAAATGAGGGATTTGTAGACACAATCAGCACTTAGCAACAACTGCATCCATGTTTCTATGTCCACACTGTTATACTATATGACCAAAAATAAATGGACGACCCTATTAATTATAGGAGTTACCTGATCTGGCCACACTCATTGCTCACTGCACACTAGCACCCGAAGGGATGGCCCAACAGTAGAGGTTAGTAACTTTCTACTTGGCACCTGAATGGCAACAAGTCCCACCAGCAATGTTCCAGCATTTAATGGAAAGCCGTCCAAGAAGAGTAGAGGCTACTATACCTTCATACTACTGCCCTTGGTTTCGAAAGGAGATGTTGGAAAAGCTGGTGTCTACATATTTTTGGTCATATAGCATAAAATCTGAACCTTAGTGAACTGCTTTGTTAATACTATCAACCAATGCAGCTTTAAGCAACTGTATTTTTTCGCTGAAATAGTTCAGGTGAATCTTTGTCACCTATATGATTCCTGTGACTCCAGGCTGGAGCCATTCAGCCAGTCAGAGGAGGATCGAGAGCTCTGGGGGACCCTTGGCTGTTTTGCCAGCCGGGCCCCTGATTTTGGCTCTAGGATCCAGCCTACGCATTTATCCCTTCAACCAGTCATGTCCCATATACAGTGTGGTGATAAAGAGCCTTCCTCACTGTTGCAGGCAAACTGTTAGTCACTATATAGCTGGAGAGAACCACAGCAGTCAGAGGGTGATGCTTTTGAAAGACTTCATTCATTGTGCAAGGAGCTGAGATGTGTTTAACCTGTTGCCCTCTTGTGGCACCTTTGTAAATCATAACGTTATATTATTAATTTTCTCCTAGAATGCAGACCCTTTTCACATGATCTGAAATTAAGTAAGAAATTACTTTCTGAAAGTGCATTTGCCTTGAATTATGAGGTGCTTTTTATTAAATTGACAAATGCCCCTAATATTTTAATGCAATGTCTGCATTTTTTTTCCTTTTTATACATATTAATAAGATTACGTTTTAACGGTTACACTTTCACAAGTGCTTTTAGGAAAGTGATTCATTTCTGCGGAGAAGCTTTATGGTTGGCTGACATTAAACTGGATTTATCCCTAAGAAAGACTATAAAACAGATATGAACCTTGGTCATTTCCAAAGTCCTGCCCTCTGTTTCCCATGGTTTAATGGTGGAGGATTGTCCAGGGAAGTTAGAATAGCAATACTCATAACCCAGCTCTTTTATCCAAATTGACCTACATTTCTAAATATTTACATATCTGGGTGTTTTACTGGAGCTTGCTC
This sequence comes from Petrocephalus schoutedeni, assembly GCA_026780765.1. Taxonomy (NCBI): domain Eukaryota; kingdom Metazoa; phylum Chordata; class Actinopteri; order Osteoglossiformes; family Mormyridae; genus Petrocephalus; species Petrocephalus schoutedeni. Next base: position 13,873,498 of record JAODKL010000047.1, read on the forward strand.
ATTGGAACATCAGCAGGAGTTGCCCGGAGGCATTAAGGTACCAAATACCCTGATAAATGGGTTCCAGAGAACATAAGAACATAAGAAATATACAAACGAGAGGAGACCATTCGGCCCATCAAGCTCGTTTGGGGAGAACTTAACCAATAGCTCAGAGTTGTTAAAATCTTAGAAATCTTAAATCTTAAATCTAGCTCTGATTTAAAGGAACCCAAGGTTTTAGCTTGCATTACACTAACAGGAAGACTATTCCATATTCTAACAACTCGCTGTGTAAAGAAGTGCTTCCTCAAATCCAGCTTAAAATGTTCTCCAGGTAATTTCCACCACGGCCACGAGTTCTTGTAATTGAATTAATGCTGAAGTAACTATTGGGTTGAACAGCATCCAGTCCTGTTAGAATCTTATAGACCTGGATCATGTCACCCCTCAGTCTCCTTTACACGAGAACTTGCAAGGGCCTTTCTCAGGGGCCCAACATTGGCATTAGTCTGCCGGCACAGGGATTTGAACCAGCAACTTTCCAGTCATGGACATGGTGTTCTAACCTGATCCGCACACAACCGCCTCACTTACGCTCAGAGGTGCACTAACATTCTAGCATTCTAAGCAATTAACCAGGAAATATACAGGCCTCTCATAATAGAGCGAAAGGACTGTTACTGATAAAAGAGAATAACAAGAGAGACAAAGAGAAAGAGAGACTGACAGATAGGCAAAGAGAGACAGACAGATAGGCAAAGAGACAAAGAAAGAGACAGACAGATAGGCAAAGAGAGACAAAGAAAGAGAGACAGACAGGTAAAGAGAGACAAACAGAAAGAGAGACGGACAGGCTATGAGAGACAGAGAGAAAGCCAGACAGACAGGCGGAGAGACAGAGAGACAGACGGGCGGACAACTATTACCTTACCTACCTTGGACTTCCCAGATGCCTGTGACATAACATGACTTTCTCAGATGCCAGGATTACAGGCCTTCAGGGTTCAGTGGGATTCACTTTTATCTCCCATCCAGAGGCGATTCTAGGATTTCATAAGGTGGGGAGCATAAGAAGGGCCATGAATCATGCAGAGGGGGCAGCCTTATCATCAGCCTTATCATTATCAAATGTGGTGTGACTGGCATCTTCTTGCTAATTTGTCTGTCTCATGCACATACAGATGATGACAATACAGTTATTTCACATTGCTGTGCAAGCAAACAGTACACGTGTACCGGCATGTACACTCGCACATATACTCACGTGCCCACTGAGAATCCCCTGCTTCCCGCCCTTCTCCATGACCTAGCATAAATAGACACTTCCTTATAAATCAGTCCCCTTCACGACGCTGAAGAACCGTGGACCGCAGCTGTGCTCTGCTGCCTAGTCGTGTATATCGGCATCGCACAGATAAGTGGGAGAATGCAGAAGGATGGATAGGCACAGACTGCGAGCAGAAGCACCTATCAGGCACCGTGACACATAAGGAATATCTCCAGTAACTTCTGCACCCAGTGATATGGTGTCTCTTGAGGATGCTAACTTATTTCTTGACCTATTCATGACATATGTACAGGAGTAGGATATTTGCTATTAGCCAACTGGGCTAGTTCGGTAAAAAAGTCAAATAAAATAAAAAATAAATAAAATAATAATAATAATAATAATAATAAATACTAGTGCAGATACATCGTAACTAGCCCACAATGTAAATGTGCAGAAAGAGCCAAAACAATGAACAAGAAGAAAAGTGGTGTTTGAAACAAATGTGATGCGTTAAATCAAATTAGTTTTGTTAAATTTCTTTTCAATCTTTCGACCTAGCATGCCAATGTCACCACTAATTCTTTGCTCTGGAAAATGCAGAATCTAATACTCATTCATCGGGCTCTTAAATTTGATTGGCTAACTGGGACAAGACTGAGACTGGGATTGGCCAAGCAGACCACGCTCAGGTTACCGCCGCAGAGAATTTGCTGACAGTGCCTGTGCCGAGAGATGAAGTCACAATGTAATGTGTTTTTTTGTTGCAGTCCGACATGCAGTTTCTTTATTTAGCAAGTGGGCTGTTCAGTTTTTTCGTACTCGCCCTACGTGCCAGCCTCAGGTGAGTGAGTTTAATTTCCAGCCCTGGATCTATAGCTCCAAAGCCAAATCCTTGCTACTGGCTGTAATTATTTGAGTTTCATAGTATTTTCGTTAGAAGCCTGGGGCTTGTTGAGGTTGCTGACCAAGGTGGGAGGCAAAGGGGGAGTGGCCTAACTGTCCAACCACTATGATAATTGGATCATACCGTAGGGACACAATGAGACTTGTATTGATTTAACTTGGGCCCTGTCGGATAGTGCAGCACTTACTGTGTAAATAGAGCCGTTTCAACTGTAAATGAAGCCCGAAGACAGTGGTGAGGATGCAGTGGTGTCTCTGTAGTATACCGAGCGGCTGAATTAAGGTTCTCTCTGCGTCTGCAATCAATGGCAGGGCTACTGGGCATTCTGGCTGTTTATCACACGTTCACTAAAAACTGAATGAAGAGGCTGTTTTCATTCTGCATTTCTCTCACATTGCTCATGCTGCTTTATTGATTCTTTAAATAATACTTGAGTACTTCAATATTTTGGGGATGGGGAAAGGAATGCATGGAATTCAGATAGATTGATGTGAATTTACCTCATTCCAACTAATAGGCTGTTAAGTAGGTTCATGTAAAATTATAATGACATGACATTTATAAACTAAATTTGAAAAAATGGCATATATATTTTAAAGCTAGACTGGATAAGAAGTTGTGTAAAATGGATGGATGGATAGTTTTAATATGTTGACTGAATGTGAGGCAGGAGATTCAATGATGCTCGCAAGAAGAGTGTACTACTGTTGTGTCTGTTGTGACTATTTAGTAACACTTTACTGGAGGGGGCACAAATAATATAGTAGTACACTCTTAATGCATTAATTAACCGTGAGCTAAGTGTTAGATACGTGCTGATCCCATGTTTCGTCATCATTAATAAGTCATAATGGTTCACCTGTCTATGCAGTTATAATATTTGATCATGATTTGTTTTTGAGTAGTAACTGAGTTACTATGTTTCTTACGCCCCCTCAAGTAAAGTGTTACCGAATATTCTGATGAATTAAGTAAGAAACAAGTAGCGCGGTCAAATTAACATGGTAATTGTACCAGATACTCCTGAGTGAGGAGCCTCGACACGACATATGGAAATGTGCCAGTCCGCTGGGATCGGAGAAGAAAGGAGAATTGGGTGATGGCATGGCAGAAGAGGGAACTGTCTGACACCTTGGGCTGGGAAAGAGGGAGGTGTCACCCCTCACCTGTGACAAGCGTCACCGTGGTACCCACATAATCGTCTGTCACCGCGACACACCAGCAGAACCAGAAATGGATCCAGGAGCCTTGTAACGCAGTTGCATCACCTAGCAACAAATAATTAGTTTAATTAGGCATTCTTGCTATCCATTATAATGGAGAAATTACTTCATGTGGTCAATATACATTAGAGATCAGATTAGTATTTTTAATTCTGGTACGCAAGTTTATTCTTAGGGACAAGAGAAGAGACTCGGATTTGAGTAGAAGTTGCTGTTTTGTTTGTCATGTGTGATTCTTTAGTGTACAAATACTCACACGCACAGACATACATAATGGAGGAAAAGAAAAAACACCGTAAGCATGCAGGGTCACCTGGCTGTCCAGCCCACCTGGGCAATATAACGCTATTGTTGGCCATGCCAGCATGCGGTCTGTAGGTCATGTCTCTGTTCCGCCTATCGCTGCAGACCAGGCACTTCATGTGGTCTGATAAATCCCAGGGCATCCAGGCACGTGGGGAGAAGAGGGACATAGATCAATACAGACTCTCAGACGCGTCACAAGCCCGAATCCCCGGGTGAATCAGAAGGAGCCCCAAATGATTAGTTTGGCTCTGGTGTTTTAACAGCCATGCTCTGCCAGGCTTTTCTTCTCAAAACCTTCATAGTGCTGTGATCATCGCGTCATCAGAGAGGGACATTCCGATACGAGGACCCTTGGAAAGGTCGGCTCTCTGGGCTAAACCCCTGATGTCTTACGATCCCAGCAGCACCCCTGCAGGTGCTGATATGTGACCGACGCGCAAACCGAGACGAAACAGCGGCCTGTGCTCTTACACTAACAGCCTTAGGCCGGGCTATAGTAATAGGTCTTCAGGCTGGCTTTAACTGCTGAGATTGCAGGGCTATCCCTCACTAGCAGAGAGCTAGCAGACTGTTCTATAGACTAGGGGCCCTGGGGCTGATGGCTTTACTGGCAATACTAATTTTATTTATGTGAGGAATTGCAAGAAGGCCTGCATCCCATGTATATGCTTAAAGGGTGCATTCTTCGCTGTAGACGAGCAGAGGGCTGACCTTTCAGTGTTCAGGAGCCTTTATTACAAATGTGTTCCTGAATTCCGTTAAACAATTGCAGTCTGAAAGAATTACCCAAGAATTAGCCCATTATTAATTATCCAATTTCCTTTATAATTAGTTCAAATTTATTCATAGAAAGGTTAGACAAATGTCGCTACGACAGTTCAACAAAAGTCTTGATATGAAGTTTTGAACAACATTGATGTGAGGCATATTTGAGACAAAATTAATTTTGAATTGATAGTGTCAAGGCTGGACAGAACCAGAGACAAGAGCCGAAATCGGGGCAAACAAAAGGAGATGTTAATCTGCTCTGGGAAGCAAGTGGGGGTAAACAAAGGGGCCACGCAGGGCCAAAACACAGGAGCTCAGGGTCGGTGAGGCAACAGGCAAACAGAGGGGTTGACGTTAATGACCAGACTGGGGGGCACAGGACTGGGAGGCACTGTTATACAGGTTTAACGAGGGGCATACTGGTGTCAGCCAGTTGGAGTGGAGGAGGGCTGAAACTAGAGGAGCAGGCGTGGCTTGTTAGCCCTGTTAGGGAGCAAACAGGAGGGACAGGAAGACAGGGCATGACAGATAGATAGATTAAAAGGATTTTTAATATAATTATACATAATTATTTAATTATATTATTTAATTAATTCATATATATATGAATTATATATTCCAAAATGCGGTAAGTGCCATGTAAAAAAAAAAAATCAGATTTGTACTAAGAAGTTTGGCATTTGATCGCTATTCAAAGTTCCGTATTCAAATTAATGCAAAACATAATCTCTGCCTTGTTTCGCTGTCTTGTATACTCACTTTCTTTCCAAACCGCGACAAACACCAGTCCCGATTTTCAGCAGAACCCGATATCTCTGCTCAACCAATCACAGCGCGCCATTCCTATTAATGACAGCGCCCACTGACCGTCAGCATCGCGGAGAATCTCCGTCCTTTTAAGTGAGAATTGAACAAAACAAATGAATACCTTTGATGGGATTCAGGAGTCGGTGCTTATTTCTGCTGTGGGGTAGAAATGTGAGCCATCAAAAGGGAATCGTAAGCAGGAAGAAAATGCGAGAGTCAGGCGGGGGGGAAATACCAGCAATTGCCTGCTCACACACCAGAGGGACTTCAGACTTTAGCCACGCTGCCATGCTAACTGCTGGTGACCTTGCTCAAATCTTCTAGTCTTTCTACTCTCATACAAGGATCAAGCCATTTTGCACCTCATAACACTTAAATAGGTCCAGCGACGATGTCAGGAAGGATGGGGACATCACTAATGATAAGCTTTCCTCTTGTTTCTAGTTATATTTTGCACAGTTACGCACAGAAATAGTTTAATTATTTATGTAATGAATTTATAGCATTGTCCTACATAACATTGAAAAGATTAATTGTCATTGTTGACACACCAGAATGAAATGGGTCCCCTGCCTTTTACCCATTTGTGACTTTGTGACATAGCACAATGGGCAGCCATTTCAGCAGCCTGAGAGTGGTGCTGGAGGGTACCTCACAGATTGGGGATTCAAACCAGCAACCTTTTAATCACAAGTGTACTTCCCTATCCATTAGGCCACCATTGCCCCATATTGCCCAAGTTCCCAGGCTGCCATGTGTGTAGATCAGTTTTGCGTCTTGATTTTGGTTATATGTTACATAATTACACGCAGAAAAACCTTTTTAATTGATGCAATGGATGTATAAGATTTTGGGGGAAAATGTGTCATGGATATTTGCGTTTTGGAAAAAAAATTATCTAAATTTTAAAAATCAAAATCAGGAATCATGTGATTACAATCTCATAATGCTATATTAAAGTTTGCAACAGAAAATAGCAGTTTTCATGCAACCACTGTTTCGGTAAAGAAACTTAATTACAATGGAAAGCAAACTCTTCATATATATATTTTTAATATTTATTATTTTTTTTTGACAAATTATTTCAGCAGATCGTGACCCAGGGCCTGGGGACGACTGATCGGGTGAAGCCCGCCCCCCCCCAGAGTCAGTGACCCAGCCTCACAATGTAATGAGGCTCTGCTTTAGGCATTCTTATTGGTCAAATGTAAAGTTCCCTTTCCACATCATTGAAAACAAAAGTACCAAGTGCTGGATCTCCCAGCTACACGTCCCATTTGGGAAACTGGGGCTCGGAATGAAGGGGAAACAATGAGGGCATGCAGGTGAAAACTCTTCCCATCTCTGCACAGGATGTAACCATCAAGAGGGTGCAGGGATGGTGTTTATCAGTTGGTCCAGCCCTGCTAGCAGCAAGATTCATTGCCTCACTTCCTGCCAGTGGCGAGCAATCAATAACCACCAGGCTATACATTGGCGGTCACATGACTACCCTGGAGAACCATTGCATGGCTGCAGAGAGGCCTATTTAATTAATTTCTCAGAGTTATTACTCAAAAGAAAGCTGTTAAATTCCTCTTGGAAGTAGCCAGTTCTGGAGACATGTGGGTGACACTCAAGAGGACACCAAGTCTCGTTTTATTTGTTTGGCTTTCTTTTCCGCTTTTAAAGGGCAGGAATGAGAATGTGCTGTACTGTGTCAAAAGCAGGCCTTGGCCGTCGTGACACTGGCTTGCAGAAGCATTAACAAGCATCTGGAAAGCTTCTACTGCTGCATTTGGCACAGGTGTGTGCAACTGCATTCTGTCTGAGATGAAAGGGAAGGTATCAGAGTCTCTGCCTAGTGACGCATTAATCGATTCTGACTCTTATAGGAGTTCGGGGGGGGGGGGGTGTGGAGGGGGAACGCCGCCATCGCATTGCAGAGAAAGGGTGCAGAAGCACAGGAGATCACCACAGGGGGCTCTACCTAACGATCTAATGCAAAGTGTGAAGCGCAAGGCGCAATAACATTTATGGGTGGAAAAAAACTTTGCACCAGCACAAGGTGCAAAAACGCATATTGCATAACATGTAATAAACCAGTCAGGAGGGCACATCACCTCACAAGGCAGGGGCGTATGAGCTACGGCGGATTGCTATTATAATGGAGTGTTTAACTGGCAAACCTGATCATTTTTCGGCCGAGGAAACGGACCTGCTCGTACGCATTGACTCTGTGGTCATGTCATCAGACTTGCGGCTGCATGTATTGGACACTCCAGTGAAGAGAGGGGCGGAGCTGTCAACTGATCACCACCTGGTGGTGGGTTGGCTCCGCTGGTGGGGGAGGAAGCCGGTCAGACCTGGCAGGCCCAAGCGTATAGTGAGGATCTGCTGAGAATGTCTGGCAGAATCCCCTGTCAGAAAGGGGCTTCAGACATTGAGTCTGAATGGGCCATGTTCCGCGCCTCCATTATGGAGGCAGCTGACCGGAGCTGTGGCCGTAAGGTGGTCGGTGCCTGTCGCAGCGGTAATCCCCGAACCCGCTGGTGGATACCGGCGGTGAGGGATTCTATCAAGCTGAAGAAGGGGTCCTATTGGGCCTTTTTTGGCTTGTAGGACTCCAGAGGTAGCTGATGGGTACTGGCAGGCCAAGCGGAATGCGGTTTCGGCGGTTGCTGAGGCAAAAACTCGGGTGTGGGAGGAGTTCATTGAGGCCATGGAGAATGATCTCTTTGAAGAGATTCTGGTCCATCATCTGGCGACTCAGGGTGGGAAAGTGGTGCGGCATCAACACTGTTTATGGTGGGGATGGGTCACTGCTGATCTCAACTAGGGACATTGTGGGTCGGTGGAAGGAATACTTTGAAGACCTCCTCAATTCCACTGACACGCCTTCCAATG
>JAODKL010000047.1:13884063-13899134 GCA_026780765.1 Petrocephalus schoutedeni
CACATTTAACAGTTATACAGGCTTTACAGTTAGAGCCTTGCCCAGAAGTTTATTTGATGGAATTTCGTTGATCAGATAATCTTTGATGGCTGGACTTCAAGTAAATATTTTGAAAGTACCGAGAGCAGCTGTAGATTTGCACCCATAAAAAAAGCCTGCTCTGATTCTCTATTTCGTACTACATGAAAGTTTGTCGAAAACTCGAAATTTGGTTTCAAGAGAACTTCTTGCGTGTAGGGTGACAGAAGCAAACACAACATTACAGAGTCTCCACAGTTCTCATGAACTTAAATAGTCTCAACAGGAATGCAGTGACAACTTTTACAGTTTTTAAATGCTGAGACATAAGAGAGCAGCGCAGAAGGAGAGAGGAAGACCCTTTCCAAGTCTGCCATCCAAAATGTCAACATTGGAAAGGGTTTTTTTTCTTGACATCTGCAGATTACATTAATCATTTCTTTACCTCCACTCTTAATTGCTTTATTTAAGTTATAATGCGGCTGGGACGTCTTCTAATCAGGTGTTTCAGTTTTCAGTTAGGTGCAAATAAAGATGTACACTACAGAACGTGCTGGACTGCAGTTATTGAGTGCAGAGGGGGATCTTACAGTAAGCGCACAAAATAAAGAGGGACTCGGCAGGGTACCTGAGATCAGCGAATGCCCAGGGTTTCCAAAGGCTGCTTAATGGCTTCAATATACAGCGAGTGCAAAACAGACCAGTGGGAGGGTGGGATTACTAAGTCGGAACGTATTGAACAGGAATGCATTTACGGCTTTCCCATAACGTTCCGTGATGTGTGCTTCTGGCTTGACAGAAGACCCTCACCGAGCCGACTTTTCCGGCACAAGTTCAGAACAAAAGCCCCAGAGTGGAAATCGATAAACAGGGTGGATGTGTGAACATAAGCCAGCCAATGCAGCGGCCCTTCTGACTCTAAACCCCCAGGGACCTCAGAGGTATTCGTCGATGATTTTGCCAGGCTTTTTCAGTAGGACCCCACATTGGGTACTGCCCGTCATCTTTTTTTATTTCCTTATTTTTTCATCATTAGAGAACATCATCATTCCTGCTAATAATGATAATGACTCATTAAGGCTGGCTTTTAAGTTGACAGACTGAGGGGTTTTGTTCTACATTTTCAAGTGGGCTTTCATAATTCCTCGCTGACTAGACAGCTATACCAGCTAATGTTTTTGTGATGGGGGACTCTGTTGATAGTGACTCATTAAAAAAAAAGTAGAAAAAACCATAAAACCTATTCTGAGACTCCCTCCTGTAACCAATCCCTAGACTTTATGGTCCTGCTTGGGTCGTAATTTCAATAATGTAACTCCTGCTTTGGAAACTCCACTTTGAATACTGCCTTGTTGTATTTGAAATAGAAGCCAGAGATTTTTTTTCCCATTTAGTAAAATGGGTCAGGTTGCATACCTGTGAAATAAATTAAATTAAACTTGGGCTACTTGCTGAAGACAATTGCTATAGCAGGTTTGACTCCTTAGCACTGCATGCAATTTCAGCACTGTGTGACGCGTCTGGTTCCTTTACAAGCACCACTGATTAGACAGAAAAAAGAAGTCAAGAAATATATTTTTACATCATCACTGCTCGATGATCTTAGGTTGTCAAAGAATACGTTTACACCTATTTTTTTTGGTGGCAATTATACACCGATCCACCATAACATTAAAACCACCTGCCTAATATTGTGTAGGTCCACCTCGTGCTGCCAAATCAGTTCTGACCTGTGGAGGCATGGACTCCACATGACCTTTTAAGGCTGGGGTAGGGAACCTGATCCATGGAGAACCGATGTGGGTGCGGGTTTTTGGCATGACCTCTCAATCAGCCAATAACAGTGGGTCCCCAGGACCGGAGCTGAGAACCAATGCTTTATTATTGGCTGATTGAGAGGTCATCCCAAAAACCTGCACCCACACCGGCTCTCCATGAATCAGGCTCCCTACCCCTGTTTTAAGGTGTCCTCTGCTGACTGGCACAAAGACATTAGCAGCAGATCCTTTGAGTCCTATTAGTTGCAAGGTGGACCCAAGGTTTCCCAGCAAAACATTACCCAGAACATCACACTGCCTCCACCAACTTGCCTTCATCCCATTGCTCCATGGCCCAGTTCTGACACTCACATGCCCATTGTAGGTGCTTTCCGCAGTGGACAGGTGTCAGTATGGGCATTCTGACCGGTCTCCGGCTACACACCCCCATATGCAGCAAGTGTTCGATACGTGCCACAGCAGCTCTCCTCTGGGATCCGACCAGACTGGGCAGCCTTCGCTCCCCATGTGCATCAATGAGCCTTGGGTGCCCATGACCCCATCGCTGATTCACAGGATGGCCTTCCTTGGACCTCTTTTGGTTGGTACTGACCACTGCACACTGGGAACACACCAAAAGACCTGGCGTTTTGGAGATGCTTTGACCCAGTCATCTAATGTCATGATTTCACCCTTTTCAAAGATGCTCAGATCCTTATGCTTGCCCATTTGTCCGGCTTCCAATATGTCAGTTTCTAGAGCTGACTGTTCACTTGCCTAATATATAGTGGCACCCTTGCCAGGTGCCATTGTGAAAAGATAATCAATGTTATTTCCTTTCAGCGATTTTAATCGTATGGCTGATCGGTGTATCTTTGCTTAAGAATGTTTTGACATTAGAATATATTAATTATAACAATAAAAAGAAATACAAATTTCCCTCTGTTCTCCAAACAGTTACTTATACTAGAATAGCATTACTTCTCACCCCAGCCAATCCACATGTTCATTAAATTTCACCACCACCTCGTTCAAGTAATTAACTTGATTAGTTGAATAACTTCCAGAGGTGCTGACAGACCTCCAATTTTGTTTCACCAGACCAGTTGAGTACTCTGTGACTGACTTTTTATACTCAACTGTTTGGTTGAAACTAAGCCTGGATTTTAACTTTCTGGACCTGAAATGTCCAACTCTGGGTATTAATCAATCAAAGAAGGTGTGATGGGATTGGGCCAACAATTACATGATTTATAGAATGGTACACTTGGGGAGGTTTTGAATACAAGTTAGTACACTTCCACAAACATAAAATCAGAGTTTTCCATAAACATAATTTAAGCAATTTTTTTTGGCAGTGTAAGAGTTTTTCACTGTTCATTATTTGACAGATTTTGTCTAGAATGTCAAATCAGACCATGAAATAGCAGCATATTAAACAAAAAAGGTCATAAAAGGTAACAGATCACACATCACATAACAGATCACATCACACCTTGCTGAATGTGCATTTATAAGTACAATATGAGATTTTAGTGATATAAATAAAAATAGTGTATGCTTATAAAGTAAATTATATAAAATGGGTAGAAGGTACTGCATAAATGTGAAGTAAAATCACTGTACATTTTTCTTTTTCAATGAAAAGCTATTCATCCAACCCTGAGACGCTAAACATTGAAATGAGTTTGATGCACTAAATGGACTGCACTCGTTCAGTATTTTTCTGATATTCTTCTATACCGTCATTACAGTACAAATGTGCCATCTCACCATTCAGCACCCCAAGTGCAAATTAAATTTTAGTTAAATAGTAAAACTGGATCATGCAAATATTTATACTGCCTTTTATAGGTAATTTAATTTAATTTGCAGTTTCACAGAGAGACTACTATGCCAGACACGCCTATATTTATAGATAGATATGAGCCAAAGGTCTTGATGTTTCAGTTTAATTTTATTCTGTACCGCAATGTTTCCCAACCTGGTCCTCAGGGACCCACATTTTTGCTCCCTGCCAGGCAGCCCACATTTTTGCTCCCCCCCAGCTCCCAAAATGTGGACTGTTCTCCAAAGACCAGACTGGGAAACACTGCTATACAATGACTGCTGTTAATAGATTATTAGATTTGTCTTCCCCAAACCAGCTTCTTGTAAACTGCGAGTTAAACAAGAAACTTTAAGCTGAAAATGTCTAACATCTTCTTTATGGAAATATGATACGAGTCAAATCTCTCTTGCTGGGCCACAGATGTTTAGATTATTGACATTTCATGAGTCTCTTTTCTTTTGAGTGTTTCAACTAGTAACTAGTTAGTGTATGAGGTGAGGGAACGTATGTACTAATTAAATGTTTTTCCCCCTTTGAAACAGGGTTCATTGAACCAAAGACATGCAGTCATGTCCAAAGCGCAGTCAAAGATAAAGCCATCTGCACATAATACATTTTGTATGTCTTCCTTGACTAAAGGAGTCCTTTCAAGCTCAGATAAGCCTCTATATTATAATCAAAATGTCGTCCTTTCTGTCCTGCTTCCATTCTGACCTTTGAAATATAAGAGCCTCAAGTGGACCAAAAGACAGCTGAAGGCCAGCAGCCTCTCTTAGCCTCTTCAGACATGCAAAGCAGCGTGCCGACTTCTCGGGGACATGTGCCTGTGCTCCAGTTTGCAATGCGAGAGCGAGAGCGGCGTGGGTGGGCGGGTGGTTGATTCACAAGCATGAGTCAGGGGCAGGTCGCAGTGTGGGCCCTTAGCTGGGCACTGCCAGAATCACAGTATGCTACAAGGTGCTGTGTCTTCTCTGAAGCTCAGTCAGAGGAGGAAGCAAGGAAGTGCAGAGTCTCTCTGAAGGGCAGGCACCCAAAGCCGTTCACGCATGCATGACAACCAAACTGAGGGGGGGGGGGGGGGGGGGGGACTTTATATGGTTAGTGGGTTAGCATGTGTGGGTGAGTTAGCATATGTGAGTGAGTTAGCATGTGTGGGTGAGTTAGCATGTGTGAGTGAGTTAGCATGTGTGAGTGAGTTAGCATGTGTGAGTGAGTTAGCATGTGTGAACAGCAGCTTATAGGTCCTTATAATGTATGTGTCTCCGCACTTTATCAGTGCCCTTACAACTTGTTCTGTCAGTCGCCATTGTTCCAAGCACCCAGGTATGTTTCTAAATTTGACAGTGAGGTTCCAGAGGAGACCCTCTGTAATAATACATTTCAAGTATTAGTAACTTAATGTCTTTTTGATTGACGGGGTATAGCATTTAATTTTATTGTAAGACAGACTTACTTGAATTGGTGGAACCTGGTCATCCGTTACTGGCAAATACTGGCAAATTTGAAAAGGTGTAAAAATGAAAAAGGCATGGTAATGCGCACATGTCCCAGGAAAAATCCAAAGCATGAATCCACCTTCATTGTGTTTCGTATGTCCCTTTATATGCAAGATAAGGCCTTGCACTGAGGTCAGTTTTTTTTCTCACCAGTGTGTACAGAGTAACAGGCCATGCATTCTGCTAAATTTTAATTTGTCATTTTTACTTTTAAGCAATACATATAGAAACACCAAACATAGTACCACATTTTCAGAATAACACAAAAGGTATATACATATAATATACTGTATATGTATATATATATATATATATATATATAACATATAAATATATATGTTATATATATTTCATATATAACATATGAAATTGATGGTGAACTACCGTATATTAATTGCATTTATTTTGATCTGACTTAGATAAAGTTAAAGTTAAAGACCTAGATGTGCATCAGATGGAAATAATCCTCTTGGAAGGTGCTTGTGCTAGCTGCTAAGTCCCATCCTGATTGGGTGGCGACTCGGCACCTGGAACAGGTGTGTCTCATTTTCAGAGACGGATGGAACAGACGCATTAAACCTTCTTGTCATGGTTTCTGTGAGAGCTGGCATAAAAGGATGAGCTGGGCTTTCGCCTGAACAGCTGAAACAAAGTGCGACCGTGTGACCATGAAGTCCACCTGATGCCTACTTAGTCCCAGTGCTGATGATTCGTCAGCAGCTGCCGTAAGGAATCACTCACGCTGCGTCGCCCTCGATGATAGAAGCGGCTCCCTGTGTACTGGCCACTGCTGAGCTGGGTCTCCAAATAAACTTATCATTATGTGAATGTTTCTAGATCAATACATTTCAAATTATTTATTATTTATGAGCTGCTTATTTTATGGATTTTTTAAAGATGCGATCGTGTTTTATTCACTAAGTTATTGATTATAAGGATGTTTTCGCTCCGTGGTGCTAATGCCTGCCCTTAAGCTCTTACAGAACACCAGCCCCACTGGGTGCTGTAAACAGGTTTCCCTCCCCAGTGGAGGGTTACTGGGGATGATTTCACACATGACCTTTCACGGCTCCATTCTCACAGGCTAGTACTCTTTCAGCAACACACGGCAATTCATGCTGACTGTGACCCCAGGTGGGAGTGAACTGCATATATATATCAAAAAATAAAAAATATAAATCAATGTTACAGGCCCACCAGCCTTGCCATCTGTGCCCTTTAGCAACCTTCACACCAAAACAAATCTTCCTTCCAGGCTGGATGTTAAACATATTAGCATATTAGCAAATATTAGCATTTCAGCTAAGGAACTGACAAGCAGCAGCAATAGTCTGCACAGATTTTCCCTTTGTTGGTTCCTTCCTTTTGTTGGTGCGCTATTTTCTAGCTGGGTGAGACTTGATCTGCAGGTCTGCATCTTGTATTAATGTTTCAGAGAATGTCGCTCCCAGCAGGCAATAACCTACGCATCAGATGAAAAGTCCTGGCTGCTTCTTTGTATTTCAATCACGTTGAATTTAACATGCCATAGCACGTGGTCTTAAAAACATTGCGACTTAAATGTTATCTCCTCTGGACATTCTTTTCTGATAGCAATAAACTGGCTTAAGGGATTCTTTTAGTGAATTGTTGCTATCGTTATTTTTCTGTCGCTCAGAACTGTCCACACTTATGACTTTTCAAACATATACAGTATCTATGTATGTATATGTATGTATGTATGTTCTAATTCAGGGGCGTATATAGGGGCGGGACCTCAAGGGCACAAGCCCCAGCTGAAAACTGATTGGCCCCCAGAATGTCCCTTCCTCTGTCACTTACTGATTCAAAGCATACTACTGGTTAATAATATGGTTGTCCCCTCATATGAATTATAGGCCCTATGCCCCTTTTAAAAATCTTAGATTTACTTCTGTTGTAATTGATTTTTTATACACATTTTGGCACCCAGAGTGCTTCACTTCCAGAGGTTCTTCATGTCTCACAACCCTATTTGTCTCCATCTCCATCTCGAGGTTCGTAGCTGTCCATCTTGTCCTGACACTGTCCCCTTTGCCTTTTTATTTTTTTGATTTCCTCAACCTCAGTCATTGCGAGTCATTGTGCAAGTTATAGCCCATCACGCCTGTAACCTCCTCGCTTGGATGGCCGTGTGAAAAATTGCCAGAGGGTGGGGCGGGCACTGTTGGTTTCCGTGTGAACTCAGGTCAGATTAAATGGCCCCTCAGAATAATCACCCCCCTCCTCAGCATCCCAGCAGCCCCCGCAAAGGCTAACTGCGCTTCGTATTACCCAGCCTTGTTATGCAATGTGAGCCAGCTCAGCTGGCCAAGGGCTGGGATGCCCCCCCCCCATCCACACACACACACACACACCGCCTAAGATATGATCTGTGCAGAGGGCTTTGCAGTTCCGTGCCATCTGAGCCATGGCCAGCATGTGACGTACCAAAGGAAGAGGTCATGGTTCCACTTGAACTGGCAAGATGGTCCTTTTCAAGGATGCTGTAAAGCTCAGACCCCAGTTTCATGTGCTGAATAAACGCACATGGTAAAAGAAGAGTCTAAATGTGTTACTGGAGGTTTGGTTCGAGGCTTGTGTACAGAAAGTACCTCAGTATCGTTGGATGAGGTTTGACCTAAATTTTGCTAGTAATATTCCAGACATGTGAATGGGTAATAATGTGTCTTTAGCACATCTGGAAATGCGTTAGTCAGAGTGTAATATATCCTGATATGTTTCAAAAATGTAATGTCTACACTGCTGTCAGAATGATTTCTTTTCTTGGGAGTGAAATGATTGTGAATGTTAGAAGATATTGGTTTGCTTTGTGCCAATTATCCACCCATCCTTCACGTACACTCAGATTTGTTTACCTGTCATTCTCAGAATGTCACATTTACTCTAGGTTTATGGATATATGCTTCCTTCCGACGACTCAACATATAAATGTTAATCAGAAGTTTCTGCAATATTTAGCACACAACAGCACTGATTTCTCAAGGTTTGCTATCCAAGTTTCAGGTTGAAGTTTAATGATTTATACGCAATTATTTGCTGTACTCTGTAGTGAAATGCTTATCTACCCGCTTCGTAGATTGTGCTTGAAAGGAAACATGTAATATAAGGGGAAAACTAAATGGAATGCAACAAAAAAACAATAAAACAAAATAAAATGACTGCAAAATGAACAATTTAAACATCAGTATATCAGTAATTGTGAAAGAATGTAGAGTGAAAGTGTGCGCTGTTATAAAGTGGCTTGTTGGCTATACCCAAAAAAACCATCACAAGCTTATGAAAATGCATATTTATTCAAAGGAAAAAAAGTGTCCCACACACTGCTTATTAACTCTTCAAGCAGTTACTTTTCCCTCCAAAAGTTTACCGGATACCGCTCCCTTTAACATAGGAGAATTCAGTCTGAAGTTACATTTTATCACATGTTCCAGGAAAGATTCCATCCATATCTTCTCTTTTCAGTACATATTATTAATTTTGCAACCCCTGTGGCTCAATGGCTCATGAATTATGAGCCCAGTAGAAAGTATAAAGAGTATTCTGTTTGGTGAGCAGGGTACTGTGAGTGCAGGACGGGCTGCGCAGATACCTGCATATACATGTACCTTTGACTATTAAACTCTTAACTAAAAATCTGACTGTAAGGAGAATAGAGGAGAAGTCATTATTAATGTGTAAATAGGCAGCAGGCAGGAGCGGTATCATTCAAGCCCTCCACAACAATTAATGGCTTTGCCAATGATTCAGCCTCAGTCACATACAAAAGGTTCTGTAATGCATTTTAATTCACCCCTCAGATTGAATAGATGGTAATTTACTTGCACGGCAATTGGATTTGTGCGTGATCCCGGGGATATTATTCCAGTGTAAATGAGGAGGAGCGGTGAGATCGTGACGCGGGGCGGGTGGCCGCACTCTCGCCACACGGCCATGGTAAAAGGCGTCACCCACGCAGGCGGTCGTCAGTTATCGACTCGGGCACATCCAGGACGCAGTTCATGCATCGCTGCCTCTATTTACGCCATTGTTGTGTAAATATGCCACAGTTTCCCAGCAGCCACGACTGCCGGCAATGAGGAATTGCATTGCTGTCCGGCAGGCCGTAAAATATCCAAATTGAGATGTGGCTCGGAAGTTATGGTTTGAGCCTGGCGCATCTCTTTAGCATCGCACCAGAGTTTGGTGATTTAATGAATCCTAAGTATGGACAAGCAGTACTGGCAAAAGGCAGATAGTGTGCATTTGCGAAGCGCAGGTGCTCTTGCGAAAGGTAGACCAGGTGTTTTAAAATATGAATATTTCACTAATGATCAGTGTCTTATATTTCTGCATCTAATTACTCTCACTATTTTTTTTAATGACCAACAGAGATTCTTTTTATAATATACAGCTCCATTTTAGGCAGCTAAAGAAAGGAACGTTTACGTTGGTGTATGATTTTAAGTCCGTGGTAGTGTGTCAGCTTAGTATTTATATTTACTACACTGTTACAGACACGAGGCATGGTGCAGGTGGGGAGAAGGAGGGGAAGATGCACTTATGGCTCGGAGACAACAGGGGTTTATCTAATACAACTAAACACACTGGGGGAAATATATCAAAACAAACGAACCATGAGAGGCCTGAAAACAAACAGGGAAAAACAAGGAATTAACCAACAAAAACAAAGAAACTAAACACGACTAAGGAACATGCAAAGATACCCAGGAAGCAGGTAACACAAGGAGGAGACTTAGGAACTAACAGCAACAGCATGCAGCTGCTTAGCAGAGAAGCATAGCACCAACACAATGAGTGACTGAAGATCAGGACATAATAATAATAATAATAATAATAATTGATACTTTATTGATCCCCGTGGGGAAATTCTCTAACATTAGGGCAAACAAGGAACGGGTCAGCTTATAATCAATTAACCAATCAAGCGAGGCACCGGAATAATGAGAAACCAATGGACGGGGAAAATACACTAGGGACTAGTATGAAGACAGAGGAGGGAACAGGATGGCCAGCGACACCTGCTGACCAAACGGGGAAGAGACTTGATGGGCAGGGAAATACAAGCACTGACCCTAATACTATACGTACTTTTATTGTCATTTTAGAGTGTACTGTTTCTACTTAAATAAACATATCTCAGCTACGTAGGAGTGCCGCTAGAGATTTTCGGCCCCATGAAAGCATATCATATTGGGCCCCCAACCCATACCAATTCAGTTATGCTCTACTATTTTAGGGCCCCTGTCACCCCCCCCCCCCCCCATTGGCACCCCTGCAGCTACAAATTGATAGGAATAACCTAGAATAAGCTACAAAAGTGGACGTATTTGTGTACGGAGACATAGTACATCTGACCTCTCATTGACCCACTCATTATAGAAAGCAGGACACTGCAGAGACTGCCTTATGTAACAAAATACTGTAAGCCTTTCATGTAGAAACTTAGCTTGGGTCTCCCTTTTCTGTGAATTCATTCTCCCACCAAAAATATGGGGAATTAAATATAGCATTGCGAATAAGGATTATGCATCAGACTAGGGGAGTCTTTGGCTGCACCAGGGACTGGAACAGAGTGAGAATCGTTTTGTTTGTGTTTCAGGGAATGTTCCAGATTGTTATGCCTGGTCCGTTTGACTACTACAGATTTACTCTGCGGGCAAACACAGGTCGTGTGCCAGCTATCACCCGGTTTCTTTTCCAATGTTTACTATAATCTCCATTAGAATAACTGATGACTGAGGCAGGCCCCTTGCATTGCTAATGAGCTGGATTTATCATAAGGAGCACCTCAGTAGCTGGCTGTAGTTGTCCCATGGTTGCACTGTGTCACCAGCACCAATGTGATTGTATCCCCACCATTAGCAGAGCCCTTAACTCCCTAAAATGCTGTAGGGGGGCTGCATGACCTGTGCTGGGAGCCTAAGCCTCACTCTCAATTCTATGTGTGTGTGTGTCTCAAAGGAGAGCATGATGGGATATGTAAAAAGAAGCATTCCAACATACCTTACCTTCCTTAACATCACATATGTAGCTTGAATTCAAAGAGGATTGGGGTATTTTTTTTATTATTGATTATTTTGATTTAGATGAACCACACGGCCACATGAAGTCATGCCTGATAATGGATCATGCCCTATCATTGCCCTGCGCTAACCGAATCACCAAGAGCATGCAGGAAGCCTAATGGGAGACATTTACCACCAAGGTAATGTGCTGTGGCACAAAAACTGGAGTGGAGTACATGGGTATTGCAGGCTGAAGGATTTGCCGTGCCATGAACCTATATATAAATTCTGCCTGGTATCAAGGCCTACTCTCATTTTAATTAGTGCAAGAAATATCAGTCAAGGAATTAGGAAGCGCTACTTAAATGTAATTCCTGTCTGAACTCCTTTAAAATGAAGGTACATCAGATTTCACCTTGGGGGAGGAGGGGGGGGGGGGGTTTAACAGTCAGATGATAAAAGTTATCTCTCTCTCTAATTCTCCCTCTCTGTCTTGTGCTTACCCTAACTCTCCATTTCTGGAGTCAATGTTATAGGAAGATTATTCTCAGAAGAGCAAAAAGTGTAACCTTGCCAGGTGTAGTAAAACTCTCACAAGTATTTTGTGTGCAGTAAGAATAATTTCATGACAACCCAACCAAAAATGTACCCATTTTGTGTGCCTTTATTTGCATGTGTTCTTTTTTTCTTTACTCGGAATTAGGTAGCATAATGCATTATGATGTTTCCTTTTAAAAGCCTAGTCTGTTTATTTATTTATTTTTGTTTTGCAAAAAAGAGACTGTGCAACCTGACAAGGTGAAACAACAGAGGCATTTATTTGTGAAGTATGAAAAATCTTGTAGCACAAACCATTCAGAGATCTTTGAAATTGAAAAATTAGTAATATGTTGTTTTTCTGTGCCCTGCCTTTGGCACCTGAGTTTTCTGATTCTGATACTAAAATATCACTGTGATGCATGATGGTTTCTTACAATTTTGAAGACATGTAAATGAATGCAAAAAAATATGTTTTATTCACCCCAATACATGACTTTGCAGAAGGAGCAGAATAGATGTGGGACACAGGGAAGCATTCCAGAATCTACCTGGGCTTCCAGAAGCTC
The DNA here is from genome assembly GCA_026780765.1 of Petrocephalus schoutedeni. Classification (NCBI taxonomy): domain Eukaryota; kingdom Metazoa; phylum Chordata; class Actinopteri; order Osteoglossiformes; family Mormyridae; genus Petrocephalus; species Petrocephalus schoutedeni. Next base: position 13,896,298 of record JAODKL010000047.1, read on the forward strand.
TCAGCAGAACGAGGCACGCCAAACCACTGGGAGGGAATGTTCTAGAACAGAACTGTCAGCTTCCGTCAGGCCCTGCACATCTGGTTACATCACTCTCCCCTAATTAGTATCCCATTTTGAGCTAAAAAATGTAAACAAGAAGATTATAACTGCTGTACAGTGATCTCATGAATTGCACAATTAGTTTGTCAGTAGTCAAGGAACAGTGGCAAGGACAACCGGAATTTAGTTGTTTTTTCCCCTCTTCCTGAAAAGCTATGACTGATGTTGCATTAGTAATTAGATGTATTCGCAGGTGCTTATAGACCAGGAGTTCGAGCCTGTTCACTAACAGATCCTAAAGAAGTGACAGTCCCCTTTCCTTCTCTAAATTCAGCTGCGATTTGAGCGATGATTTGTTGCCAGGATAAGAATGGTGCTCAGGCTCATTGTTAGGCCTCTGACTGCGTCTCCCATGGACACCATTGATTTTTAAGGATTCTTCTGTCCATGGAGGACTGGAACAGTCTCAGGTTTGTTTCTCACTTGATTCCTGTAGCTTCTGACCTGAGGTCCATTCCCTTCTGTCTAACTCAAACATGCATCCTTAACTTTAAGATTCATTGCCCACTTTATTAGGTACACCAACTAGTACACACTTTTTCTACTGAAACCACTTAAGGGCAGACGTTGTACATTCAGTGAAGCCGTTCTGCATGCTTCTTTTGTACGGTGCTGTTAGTTTTGCACTTTTTAGCGGTAACAAGTTTGGCGAATCGCCTCTGGCTTCACTCATTAACAAGGTGTTTTCAGCCACTGGAATTCCGTTGCGTGGATGTTTTTCGTTCATAACATCATTCCCTACACTCTGTACATTCTATGCATTGTGCTCCATGAAGAATATCTCAACAGGGAAGCTCTTTCTGAGACCAACACATACTGTATATACACATTGAAACTTACATTATTAGGTTTAGATTTTAATCACATATTTTTATTATATGTTTATTATATTCCATTGGATATAACATTTAGGAAATGATTTCTTAGCCTTTACCGGCCATGGCTTTTTCATTACATAACATCATTACCAGCATGTAAAATCTATATTGCTTTAAATATACTAAGTTAAGTGTCGATTAATGTGATCTACTTCCCATTCTGTCACAACAGTTAATCTTCATCATCTCCGTGGTCCCTAATTGCTTTTATAATAATAAATCCAGCATCAGAAAGGGCACTGTATATAGCTGTACGTAGCAGGAGTGTCTTGGGAAGAGTTTCCAAACCCTGCTGGTTTGGATCTTGAAGATGGCCAGATTCTGACAGGGATTTTGGGTCTGGGCAATTAAAGGGGGGGGGTCGTGGGGGGGTGGGCTTGGCATTGGCAGCCAGTTGCTCCAGAATTGTGGGGCCAATTCATTAGAGGACAGCTGGCCTTTGTTTTTACACTGAGCCGATTGTAGCGCTGACCTTGCCGTACACCCTGCAGCTGAGGATGGGTTTAAGGGCAAGGTTTTTAACCTTAAACTGTACCTAGGTCACAGGCAAAGAGGGCTGGCTGAGATCTACCGCCAAAGGCTCTTAAACAGCCCCTCGTTAGAAGCCCAGCCCATTCTTCCAAAGCGAATATACCCACGTAGCTGACTGAAAGAAAATGGCAGATAAAGAAAGCAATTAGCAATCAGCAATTAGCTAAATGGCTCGTACCACAGCTATTTTACAGAGGAGGAGACGGCCAAGCTGAGCGTGTATAGTAGCGAGAAGCTACAGTCCCGCCATCACAAAGGATCCCTGAAGACTCACACGAGGACGGAGAACAATGGAAAACAATCAAGTGCATTAGCCTTAATATCGGAGAGGTGAAACTTTCTGACTGACACCCCGGCAAATACCAAAACGACCAGCCAGGTGTCATTCCAAAGGGACCCTTACACGTTGGCCCTGGTCTCACTGAGGTGTTCCAGCATGTTCTCTGGATGTTCTGAGTTTTGGACCTATCACAGCCAGGGAAATTGCTGGAATTATTATCATAGCGATGGGCAGATGTTTCAAGAATTCTGAGATACAGGAACACATCTAGATTTACGTTTATATTTATTTAGCAGGGACTTCTTTGCAAAGCAATGTACAAGTGAGGCAAACAGCACATTACACATTTCACCTGCTGTGGAGGAGTCAACTAGACATAACTGCAGCTACATAGAACTTCCATAGAAGCCCAATGTAGGTGCATATTATTGCTGCTTGAAGGTTTAAAACTCAGGTTTGCCTATTAGCAGAATTAGAGGCTGTCTGCTAGAAGCAGCTTACTAACTTTAGCCAAACCCCACATTAACAAGGTGGACATCACAAGCCACCAGCCCACATCTCCATCAATGAGCCATGAAGGAACAGTCTGTGGTAATTATACAGTCCTGATAACTGGCACCGTGTTCAGGGTGCTGCCTTGCCTTGTACCCAATGACCACAAACAAGATAAGAGGTTGGAAAATTGAGGGTTGGTTCTGATGTAGTAGTATAAAAATATACCCAAGTATGATAGCTGTTTATCTAGTTAGTGTTATGGTGGCCCAGAGTTTATTACAGGGAACATGGTATATAACAGAGGGTGTACCCTCAGTCACTGGGAACACATCAAATCCTGTCATTTAGACCACAGCAGAAAACATGAGAACCCAGGAGAAACTCAGGCTGAACATGTGAAGTCCACAGAGACATGAGAACTCAGAAGAAACCCAGGCTGAACATGTGAAGTCCACAAAGACATGAAAACCCAGGAGAAACCCAGGCTGAACATGTGAAGTCCACAAAGACATGAAAACCCAGGAGAAACCCAGGCTGAACATGTGAAGTCC
>JAODKL010000047.1:13925273-13954874 GCA_026780765.1 Petrocephalus schoutedeni
GCTGGCCCCCCATCCTGGGTTGTTCCCCGCCTCGTGCCCGTAGCTTCCAGGATAGGCTCCGGACCCCCCGCGACCCCAATCGGGAAAAAGCGGGTTGGAAAATGGATGGATGGATGGGTCCTCAAATGTGATCTATGCAAACTGGCACACACGCGCACACACACACACATGCGCGCGCGCATGCGGATTTGCAGTTTCTTCCACACTGAGAGGCGTGTGCCTGTTTAAACTTCGGAGATCAATGGCGGCGGTAGATGTAATTACGATAGGGGCAATCCGCTTACGGTCGAGGTAAATGTATGAGAGAAGATAAAAGGAAGCAATCTTGTCAGCCATATGGCTGCCTCTCCTCAGAGTGTGAATGGAAACAGACAGGGGTCTCAGTAGAGTACCCCCGCCCCAACCTGCCCACCAAAGTTTTTTTAGGGGTTGGAGAGGCACTACTGAGAACTACTGAGCTATATTCTGATCAATCACATTTTATACAGTCCTCGGCAAATTGGTGAAACATTATACCTATATCTGACACATAAACTGTCACGCACATGGATGCATCTAAATGAAATACTGAACACTTAAATCAGACTTTAAAAATGTGCATTTCGGGTGCCATTATAGGTTTGATGAGCGGCAGATGAGTTTGGTACATTAAGCTGATATGCATAATGCAGCTCATTTACTGTCTATGCTGTTTGTTACTTGGCACAACTGGTGAAGGTGGCATGGGTGTTTCCAACATGGCGCACGTGTCGAAGACCATTCTTATTCAGATCCCCTTCTAAAAGGTTTCACTCCACTTTTTTTTTTTAGATGTCGCTGCGTGCCCAGATTTGGCCTTTGCAAGTCTCTTTAGTGGCTAGCCTGTGCATGACCTTCGTTCTGGGAGTGAACGTGACATTAGTGATCACAGCCTATCACAGGCAGCAAAGGGCATAAGACATGGGGACACTGCATGGGATGCCAGTCCATCACAGAGCCACACAGTCACACGTCTGTCCTACAGCATATAGTTTCCAGGTAACGCCCACCCACCCGTCTTCCAACTTCTTATGCTCTTATCCACTATGGGGTCACAGGGAGGCCCCGAGCCTATCACAGGCAGCAGAGGGCATAAGACAGGGGGGCACTCTGCATGGGATGCCAGTCCGTCACAGAGCCACACAGTCGCACACTGTGGGCAATTTAAAGATAGTATCATAGGCACTAGTCATGGTACCATCGCCAAAAGAGTCCTGCTCTAACTGGTAGCAATAGTGCTGCGGATATTATAAAATGTCCCTTATTTCCTTATGCCGCACACAGCTTGACTGGACAGGATTTCTTTGATCTCCGCCTTGGTGTATTGTGTGCTGTGACCTGTATGGATGCAGGATGCCATTCCTGCAATTCTGCTGATCAGTTACAAGCAAAGGAGATCTTTCAGACTATGTGTGTGGTTATGCTCCATTGTTTGTGGTCCCATCCTGGGGGATGTCAGTGGAAATAATGCATTCAATATCCAAGGCTGGCTCTCTCCAGCTTGAGAGCATGATTAGTTCAAGAATTCAAGTGTTTGATATATAACTTTCGTTCAAAGCATAGCTAGAACAGTGCTTCTTACATAGTATTGCAGCAAAAGATTATAATTTCTAATCTATCAGTCCTAAAATGCTAGCATAGCATGCATTATGCCTACTGACACACTGAGTCTGCCTGAAAAAGGAGGCCTCCTGTGCTAAAATGCCATAGCACATTCAGAAAACGCTGGCATCATCCATCTCAATGCAAGCGTACTGACATCTCAGTTAGTAGACATGACACGGGTCACTTCATCATGTTGCCTGTCACTGTCATCAGCACGGGTTGCAGAACTTGAGAGCGTGAAGTGACGTTGTCAGCTAGGATGGTGAGGAATGCCCAGCATCTACCGTTCCAGGAGAAGGAATCTGCAACTCAGGCCCTTTTCCAGCACGGGACTGAGGCCATGCCTGTGTTTGTGTAGCCTTCTGTATTGCGAGATCGCCTTCATGAGCACATAATGGTCCTAAAGCAACTTAGCAGTTAGCCACGCAGGATTAGTTTAACGATATCTATGATGGCCACGTTTCTAAGCTTCTTACTGGGCTACCGCAGGACACAAGAGGATCGTAGAACTGTCACTGAACCCTAAACATCTGAGGCACAGCCCTCCACGCACAACAGATCGAGCTCTGGTTCTCTTTGAATCCTTACCTACTTCTAAACGGGACTGCATGCCAGGTGCGTGCCAGCAGAGTGATAAGCTCTGCGTAGCCTGGTCAGACTGCCGAACACATTATCAGCCCCAGCTAACCGCCATGGCCAACATCTACAGCAGCCTCCCTAAAGCCCCGAACATTACCAAAGACTCAAACCACCCCGACCAGTGTGATTACCCTCCTACCATCTGCTAAATGACAAAGGATTCGACTCACACAAAGTACCTAGACTCTAGACAACCAAACAGTGGTTACAACAGGACATGGATCAGCCTCATGGTAAAACCTCAGACATCACTCTTTGTCTTACAGACCCAGCAGGCCTCTAATTTAGCCCTTATATTTGTTATATTTATACTGAAACCACTATTACCTGAATGCTGCTGGTCGCTTCTCATTACCCTGGAAGTGCGATACCGTTGAAACAAAATTTATTTCCACGTGCAATAATAATGGATAAGTGCAATATTAAAAAAAGCAATTATCGCTATCATATGCAATATTTCCACACTTTAGCTCACTCTCACTATAACTGTTGTTAGTTCTCTGTCAATATTCCATCCTTCCACTGATTCTGCAGTGTTATTCTGTCATATATCGTGTTGTCTTTTTAAAATTATTATTGCGGAACGCTGGCAAGCAAGGTCTTGTTGTATCAGTACATATACAATAATGACCCTGAGTCTTTGAACCTTGAATCGTTGATGCTTGTCTTTCCATCAGCTTTATTAGTGTACATGACACCCGGTGCAGTGGACAGAGGCTCTTGCGGATGGGGGGCGGTTATAGAGAGACAGAAGCAGCCGTGTCTGATCCATAGCTCCAGCATCCAGCTGTGCACAGGCCCAAATCGCTGGCCCAGAACAAACGAGATGGTAAGCGCTCTCTGTCGTCACCTCGCAGGGTGCCAGGAGAGAAGCACCCTCGCCACCCACTCCAAGACGGCCTCCTGGTGATCCAGCTGTGCAAGCAGCTGTATGCAAAAGGCGGCTTTGTGCTGCCCCAACCTGCACTCTAGACAAGTTCAATAATCACACAATATATTAATGTTTTTCTGTGGCTTAGTGTTTATTATATATTTAATTGCAAACAGAATAGCTCTTTTATTTTTGCCTCTGATTATTGTTCAGCCTTTTATAGGCTTCTAGTCATACATACAGCAATTGTGTGCTATAAGTGGCATCATCTTATTACCAGGCATTGCTTAGAGAAAATTCTTTTGTACTTTTTTTATCTATTACACTCTCAAATGCCTGTGCACTTTAGTAATGAAAATAGTGAAAACCTTCCAGGCCAATGGAGCAGATTTCAGACTCAGCAGATGGATGTCATAAAGGGCCACTCTCTGCATTGAGAGCAGAGAGCGGACATGCATACCTGCATGCGCACACTCACACACACGTGCATCTTCTCACGTGGAAGACAAAGCTGACGTGCAAGGGGTATGCAGTGTAAGGACATCACGGGAGGGATACAGTTTGTGCTTCAAAGATCTGTGCAGCTCTGACTTAGATTTCATGCTTTTCAGGTGAAATAAAACAGAAAAGACATGCCTGGGGTATGATATTTACATGTGTAAGTTAATCTAAGCTTACTGTCATGCCACCAAATCATCACGAATGGAAACAAAGCTGAGATTCAAAGCACCAGTGAAGTTTGTGAAACGCCTCCAGAGTTTGAGCTATTTTAAGAGTTATCCAGTCAATGTTTGGACACAAATCAATGGCTCATTTTCACCGTCTTTAATAGTCATAACACAAAGCTGCTTTTCTAATTTAATCTAATGACAAACCATCACCATTATATGAACCAAAAGTATGTGTCAATGTCCCAAACGCATTTCTTTTGAATTGCCTTTGTTAATTATGCCTTCATTTCTGGCACTAGCAGAGCTAAGGAAGGATTTTGGCTGAGGCTTTTTAAAGTGTGCCTTCTCCTGCATGTTCATAAACTTCAGTTAAATGCAGTTTGTGCACAGGGAGACGCCAACTGGCATTTTGAGCTAGACCATGAGGTTTTGTATTTGCTGAAATTTTCCATGTTTTGCATGAGGTTGGTTCCTCCCTATAATCATTCACAACAAAAATCAAAATGTCCAAACTCATGACACAAGGATCTGCACAGCTGTGCTTCAGAGCAGTGGCAGAAAAAGAGAGAAGTCTGCCACACTGAAAGCAGTTTTCTATGGCCCGAAATTATGCATAAAATCTCACACTTGGCTGGTACAATTTACTGGGGTTTCCTTGTAGGACCCTCGCTAGAGATTTTTGGCCCCAGGAGACCATATCATATTGGGCCCCCAGCCTAGACTACTTTCTCCACTCTATAGCACTCCAGGTTTGGCTCATTTTATTTATTTCATAATTTTTTTGATTGTTGAACGAGACAACGGACCTTGTTTAAAACGGAATTGGGGCAGATTACTCAAGAAACAAAACAAACATTCATTTATTCATGACTTTCATAAGGCTTTATAAGATCGCGCTTTCATTCGAGCGTTTGGTGCTCAGCAGTTTACGTTGACCAAGTTACGCTAATTGGGTCCTTTTCTATAACCTTATTCACTCGTATTTACCGCACTGGCACAGTTATGAAAATTAGCACTTCTGTAGCAAAGCACAAAATCTAACTCTGTGTAAAGTGTCCTCCCCCATAGACCAGAACATTCAAGTGGGTTAACTAAACATATTGGGAATGAAATCACATATTAAACATGAACATTGCACTATACAAACGCCATTTCCCTATTTACTAATTGTTTATCCCCATTCCCGATGATCTAGGGTTAGCAAAGCGAAACATAATTGCATTGCATTTTAGTAATATTATTCCTCACTTTTCAATTAAGAGCAAATCCACGTTTTAGGAACATTTTAGCATTACAGCAGAGCAGAGTGTTCACTCATGAGTTTTGAAATAAATGCAACTGAGAGCATCTTGGATGGAGTTCATCTTGGCAAAGGTTCATTTACTCCACCTCCAATGTGAAAAGTCCAGCCTAACTGAATCACACCAAACAGCCTGTGCCCCCTCAGGTAGAACATGGGGATCGATGAAAAAATAATATGTGGCTACCTATGGCATCTAAATAACAAAATTGCACTATTTGTTATTATAAATTGCACTATGTTCTTAGGGCGCGGCAAAACCTAGCAATCTGGAAGAAGTTTCACTTTGACATGCAGAAACCTACTTCAAAATATTTTGAGCATTACATCACCATATCCAGGGAAGGTTGCAGCCAGAATGCGGTGCAGCTAGCTGGCTTACGGGGCTGAATGCTTTCCGCCACGTCCCTCTGCAGCTGCTCTGACGCAGTTTCCCAAGGCATCATATAATCAAGTTCAACAGTGGCTGATGTGCCACGACAAACTTGGAATGCCATTATCTGTTCAGCTAATTAAAAAGTTTAGCTGTATAAAACACTAGAGGTCAAAGACACCAAAAAGCGATTTGCTCTGATGAGTAACCTCTGCAGCTCTCACTTAGGTCCTCTGTATATACAAGCATGCAATAGTCTCACTGTGGTGTCGTTCTCGCAACATCTGTGCCACCTTCCTGGTGCTTTAATAAATCATTCCCCTTACATGTCTGTTATTATAAAATGAGGATATTCTATCTAAGGGCATGAAGGATATATATATCATATATAACATAATAATAGATTTTTTCTTGAAAAAAAATATTCTTTAGTGCAGGAAAACAAGCTTAATTTAACACAAACAGTCGGGGTGCAAAGTGTCGGAAGAAAACATCTCACTAATTACAGTAGAATTAAGGGCAATAAACATGCTGTAGTGCAGCATTCCTTAATCCTGGACCTGGGGACCCCTTGTGTATGCAGGTCTTTGTTCCAGCTGAGTCCCTATTTAATTAAGCTTAACTGAGCTCTTGATTGAATTTCGCCTGCAATTTAACTTGTCCTTTTCAAAATATTTTGAAGGTGTTTTTGTTATGATAAAATTATTTTTTAACTTTTGCTTGCATCGGCTTCTTAAAATGTAGTATGTAATTGTGTGACAACCCTCAGCTAGACTACTTAAAACTAAGGTCATGTTTTTTTGTCCTTTTTGGCCAAAAAGAAAAGAAAAAAAAAACAAAATTATGTACATAGGTGTGACGGTCTGCCCATTCTTCCTAACAGCTGTTAGTGGAGCATATGTGACAAATAGGAACCACAGCCAGCATACTAAAGAAGTTTCCGGGAGGCAAATGAGGAAACCCAGGTGGTGTTGCTACATATAGAAAGTGCATTTTCTCCTCTCAGTAGGAACGCTGAGAACAGCACCCCCTGGTGGTCTGCCAGGGGGGATTTACAATGCCCATTGTCAGTCGCCAGACTCCAGATTAGATTTCCAGCACTTCACAAGTTCAGCTCATTTCCATCTGCTGTGTTTACTGGCTGGGCTCATAGCGGGTTTGACAAATTTTGGCAGGAGCCTGAACTTGGAAGCGATGCTCGGAGCTCCTTCCTTGGGTCACATTCAGTCCTTGAGAGCTACATGGTGTTGCCAGCTTATGTTCAAGATCAGTTCCTTACTCCGTTATGGAAGCAATTATTTTGATAACATCTGGCCTCACCTGGCCCTTCAGGTGTAAATTCACTGTTAATTGATATTGATTATTAAACCGGGAGGGCTGAAGTCGTCCATCCCTATTTCCTCATATAACGAAAAAGCAGCTGTAATTTAAGTGGGAAGTAAATATGCAAATTAATTAATGAACTGACCAAAAAGAAGAGGTAACATTGTACTTGTGGGGACACAAATACTTAGTAGTAACTCAGTTACTACTGAAGTACAAATTATGAACAAATCATGTACAAACAGGTGGTACTTACGATAAAACGATTCATTAATGATGGACAAACATGAGATCAGTATTTCACGTTTCTTATTCATCTCTTGTTCCTTCAGTAGTTCCTTAGTAGTTCACTAAGATTTACAGAATTAACAAACATAGTAATAAATATAGTAACTGCTTGGGATAAATATCACATTAACGATGAACAAACATGAGATCAGTATTTTACATGGGTTCTTCGTCATTTGTTCCTACAGTACTGCCTTCAGTGGTTCCTTCAGTAGCTGCTTGAGATGAAAGATGTGTGACAATTCATTAAGTTTGTAACTAACACTTAATTGGTGGGTAATTAATACATAAGTAATAGCATAAAGCTACATTATTTGAGTCCCCTCAAGTAAAGTCTGCATGTTAGCCTGTAATGTGTAAAGGCACAGTCAATTTGAATTAATTTCCCAACCATAAAAAATATCACTCATTTGCCGGCCCGTGTGAGTTTGCTTTGGCTGTTTTCCCATAATCCAAGAATTATTTGGCAAAATTTGATTGTCCCTCACCAACAAGTCAACTTCAGATTTAAGTGGGAGGTGCTTAAATCTTTCTAGCATGACTAGCTGACGTTTTATGGTCCATGTCTGAGGCAGGTTTGCAAAATGCGGGAGCTGTTGACTCAGAGCAGCTCTTTCAGTGCTTTACTGTTCAGCCCCTACCACAAGGTCACCAGCTCCTTTCCCTCGTCTTCCCCATGTCTCTTCCTGTCCCTTGATGGTGCAGATGACACTCATTGATAGAATCTGCAATGAGAGGACTTGCTGTCTTCCTTGTTTTGTGAGCCTCACTGATCATCAGACCATCCTATCGCCAACCGCACGGCTTGATCATCTGCCAGTGGATGGGAGTTGATGTGACGGAGGGTGAGTCTCTGAGCGGAGCTAACAGACATCTGGGAGGGGGTCTGTCAACATTGATTCAGGAGGCCCGGCTCTTGGCCCCGGCGCCGTAACTGAACACAGCTGTGACTTCATGCTCTTAGGCTTCCGCAAGGCCAACTGTACTTTGGCCATTGAAAAGACTTTTAAACAAACAATCTCCCTGTAAGTATGGTGTTGAGACTCGTGTTAAGTGTCAGAGTAGCAGAAGAGATTTTCACTTAGAGGAGGTGCTGGTAGCATGTCTCTGCTCTGGTGCTGCTGTCCAATTAGCAAATCATGAGTCCCCAGCTTTGAGAGGACAAAGGTACACCGGCACGTCCTGCAGATCAGCGCAAGCACAATTTAGACAACACGTAATGAGGAAACAAGGAGTGTGCAGTGATCTAATGTGTTTGTTGCCTTGGCAATTATTGCTTGCGTTGTTATTTTTGCATGCAGACAATGCTGCTAATTAGTTTTGGGTCTTGGATGTCAGCTCACTTGCTTAATGAAATTCAGACTAACTTCAGTAGTATTAAAATTTTTTATAATTAGCCTTAGAGTGTATAGACTATTATTACTGGTTTAGAATATACCACGAAAATAACAGTGGAACATTGCCCCCGCTGAAGGTTTAGGGAGGTGCCGTGATGTGCAGCAGTCAGTGAAAACACAGCTCTTGAGTCAGAAATATGGGCAGCAGACAGCCCATAATAGCTCCCAGCATAAGCAGCAGCCTATCACTGTTTGGTCAGGCTATGGTTACCAAAAAGGAACTTTCACAGCTCATTTAGGGAGCAGTTTAAATTTCCCGTGTTGAACCGTCAAAGCCTTTTGATGTCATGAGCTCATAATTTAAACAATATAATATACTAGCTGTATTCTGCTTGAAAAATATGCATATATATATAGTTATATAGAATATATATTATATAATAATATTTATAATATAATCATATTTATAATATGGAATAATTTAATCATATAATCACATATATATAATGTTCTTTTAGGCTTGACTGTCTTAAAATAGCCTGCAGATAACCTTGGAAAACTATCCAGCTTCAAACATTTCTCATTCAATCAGATTGTCCACATCTCACAAACGATCATAAACAGTCAAAGTCAAAATTCTCCACAGTCCTTCCCAAGTATCCATTACACTTGATTTTAATTTTAAAATCTCCTCCTTCCTTGCAGTCTATGTCTCTTTTCCTTTCTGAGCCTTTTCTTTCACATAGATTTGCTCTAATGACATTTCCTTTGTTGGAATTGTTGTGACTGGAACCCAGAAATTTGATATGGCATCCTTCAATCTGTTAACCTTTGTCTTACATATTGCCACAATTTCCAGACTGAGCTTTTCGGTGAGCAACCAACTGCATCGCTGTGATTTCTGCAGGTCTGCAAAGGTCAAAATATGTGCAAATGGAATAAATTACAGATGTAAACATTCCTGGATGCTTACACATAAAATGGATGATTATACTTAAAAAATGAATATCGTAGAGTGCATTTTGTGTATAAAAATATGGATGTAATATTGAGTTATTTGTGGTCACCAAGGTAATATTCATTCAATGGAAGATAACCTTTTCCAAACAGACTTTCTTCATCAAAATGTGTCTTTTACAAATGCAGAATATAAGAATACGCTTGAGGGGTTATAAACTATCTCCTGGGGGTCTTCCCCATGACCATTTGCCTTGAGCCCTGTTGGCTAAAGTAGGTTGCCTGAGTCATTAAGGACTTGCTGTCTGTGTTTTTTTTTTTTGTGATAATACTATAAAACTATTTGGATGATATGTCCAATGTATTTCTCATTATTGATAATTCATTTATCAGTCAGAACTGAGCCGTACTGGACTAATATTCATCTGCAAGTCAACAGGTCTGCAGAAACAAGTTGTCTCTGTTCTAATTAATACGGAGCTGAGGCACTTGAGGGCTCAGATTTTTCGCCGGCAGTCACTACTCTGCAGTCCTTGAAGCAGCTGGTGCTTCGCGGTGGATCCTCTCCTTCTCCGTGTATCAGTGGCATTTGCACACGCAGGCATACCTGCCTTCCCGTTCTGTCTACCTCCTTCCATCCACCCCCTCAGCAGGGGGAGTAAATTTGCTCCCGCTGGCCGAGCTGGCAGACAGCGTGGTCCAGCTAGGTGCAGCAGCAATGGGCTTTCCGCTGCTCCGTCAGTGTTCATTGGGGGATCTCAGTGGGTCGCAGGTGTGGTGTTTCAGCTCATTAGGCCACGGTTCTGTGGAAGCCTTGGCTCCCAAAACCCTTACATCACCCCTCAGTGGAACCCAAGGGCTGAAATTGGCACCACCAACAAGCTCATGTTCAACTCATAACAAAAAGAAGGGGGACTTCCATCATGTCACGTGGAGGCGGTGTCTGTAATACTGTACTAAGCAGGGCATGTGCACAGCTTTATTCATTAGCACTCTACTAGCTGTTGACCTAACATCTGCCGATACTCACACAAAGACTTTCTGCCTATTGAGACATAAGACACATCAAACCAACAGCATCCAGAGTCCAGATGGTCATAATCCGCTTTTGGACTGCCCTGTCAGATGCCGTTATATAGGGTTTGCTTCTCCTCGCCTTCAAAGCGTTCTGCAGAAATGAAACAGTGTGTTTCCCGCACTGCACTTACAGACTTATGTGAGTCATGGGGTCACCAGCTGAGGTGTATCATAGATGCCCTTCGCCCCACTGCAAGATTATTTAATAATGTCAGTTTATTTAATCGCAGAAGGAAACAGTCTTGCCTCAAATTGTACGGCTTTACCTGTTAAGGCATTGATTTAAAAATTAAACAACCATAGAGGAAGCAAATAAAAGTAATTAATGTGCTATTTTATTTCTGGTTTCTTGGTGTTATTTTATTTGTGGTTTGTTCTATTGAGTAGCCCTAGTTTTGAGAAATATTTGTGTCTGTGTTTTTGATGCCTGAGGAAGTTTTCAAGGCCTGCCTTTACTGCTTTTTTGTTGGGGGTTAAAGCAGTACAGTTTATTAAACAGAGTGGGTCTAACTAAATTTTCTTCTCTATCTCCCTTTATGTGTACTTACATAAAAGTTACATCAGAAATTGCTGTGTCCTTAAAGTCTTGCCGAGAATCTGCATCTCATGCACTCATTGATGGACATTGGAGCCTTTTCTGTTGTTGTTTATGAACCTGAGTATTAACATTCATCTCCAATGTAGCAGACTGCAGAATAAAATCAAAATGACGCTTCATGAACCATTTGCTGTACTTTCTGATGCCACTAGATGGTGCTCTTGGTTTACGTTGGTGCATCATTTGTGCCTTTTTTTAACAGAGAGCCCCATCTATTGGGGTAAAAAAAATACAGCAAATTGTTTGTGAAGCGTCATGTTGTCTACCACTAGTATTTGCACAGAAGCTCAGCTATTTAGTCAACAAGCACTACAATAGCACTGTGACCTGTATCACAAAGCTGGATTTCTTGCTAAGCTAAGCTAAGATGACTTGTTGGACTAGATAAAATGGACTTTATCTTCCTTCACTTATATTTAGGCCAGACTATCTTTAAATCCTGCAACTCATCCAACTAAGGAAGAAATCCTGCTTCAAGGTACAGGCCCCTGGTGTGAATGATGCTTGAAGACATTCAATTTGTCCCACTCTCGCTGATTTTGGTTTAAGTTTAGATGACTGGGGTGGTACTTTTTGCACCACAGGGGCTAGCTTATTCCTTGTGTATAAGACTTTAATTCACAAGTATGTTTAATGAGTTAGCATGATTAGCATTTTGCTTGGATCACCTTTATCTCAGAGGTCAAACGCTTTAGAATAATGTCCTATAACAACGTCTCTCAGTGTGCTTTGCAGAATACAAGACTGGTTGTACTTTGCAGAATGCAGGATTCAGAAAATGGTTCTAATCTTAGTTGCATCACATGCTAATTAACACCAGGAGTTGGCATCATTACACTGAGTGACGGCAAGTTTAAGTCAGCAGGGGTGTAATGTGATTTACAGAGAATACAGAATAAATACTAAAGAAGTGCAATTTTAACTTTATCTGCATACGTCCATCCATTTTCCATACCCACCTATCCTACACAGGGTCCTAGAAGCTGGTGACATAAGGCAGGGAATAACCCGGGACAGGATGTTGATACATCGCAGGGCACACACACACCATTCACACCGAAGCTTGTTTTTGGATTTTGGGGGAGGACTGCAAAATGAACCTACAAACTCAGCACAGCCAGGGTGGAATCTCAAACCCTGGTCTCTAAAGGTACATAGCCGAGCTAACCACTGGGCCTCCTTAATCCGCATATGTTTTTAAATAGATTCACCATCAATGTCAAAGTTTTAGATCAGGTCCTACCATACCACTATGTCCCCTTTTTTCTAGGTTAATGTCAATAATTACACTCAGGTGAGTTCTACTTACATAAAAATGTTCTGAGGCCAGAATGAAAGATGATTGGTTCTGAAAGACAACCAATCAGGTTGTAGAGGAGGTGAGTCCACGAAACTAGAGGAGGTGGGACCAAGACATCTGGACCGAGACCCAGCCTCAGAAGCACTACAGGATCCATATAACAAAGTGCTCGTATAGGCGTACTTTAATGTTGGTCGTCCTGCAACTATCTTGACACACATACAATCCAGGCTAGGTAAAAAAGCAGCATAAAAATTGTTCTGTGTATAAGCAGGAAAAATAGCTAAGAGCATTTAGCAAGAATGAGAAGGCTGTGTACTCCATCACGACTGCTTATGTAAAGCCTCCTTTATTTCTGTGCACTTTGCATGCTACCTCTGACCAGCCCTTAAAGCCTCTGTAAAATAAATCAAGTAGCACATTGCATACCATTACACTGTTTATTGTAGTTTGTACATATTAATGTGCTTGTATTATTATAGCTTATATCTCACAAGCCTTACTGTCGAGGGCAATGTCTGTGTTAGGGAGGCTTTCAGGGAACGGGAGTTGTTCCTCTGTTGCTGATTTGGCCCACCTGTTCCTTGTTTGGTTTTTTTCTTTCTTTAAATCTCCCCCTCAATAAACTGGCCCAGATCTCCAGCGTCTGGTTCTGAATTCATCCCTGAATATGATTGCTAGATCCCCCCCCCCCCCCCCACAGCAAATTGGCTTTTGTTTTCCCTGTCCCTCCCTTGCTTGGTTCTGCATTCATTCCCAGCACCAGTTCCATGTGGACCGTGCCCCATCCATGTCAAGTGGCTTTCACCATCCTAGCCAAAGCAATCTTTGCTTGGTACTGTATTCCTCCTCTTTTTTCCCTGACTTCTTTGGGCTTTCCATCTTTAGTCCTAAAATTAGAAAAATACTCCTGTATTGTGATTATGTACAGGCCTACTGGCTGCTCTACCTATTTGCTGGAAAGTGCAGAATTCCAGAAACATCTTTTTATTTATAGTATTTTACACCCACAAGTGTTTGCTTTAATATAATTACATTCTGGACTTTTTCGAAGAGGTAATTTGATTTATTTTATCAGGCAGTCAGGCAGTACTGTAAAATGTCACAAAGCTGATATCTTCACATTATGAATGTTCTTCGCAATCTATAGGACCTATATCATCTGTGTCATGTTCTGCCTTATTCTCCTCATAGACCCGTTGTCAAAGTCACACGGACCATCTTTCATGTAGGCCTACATGATGCCATGTTATTTTAAACAGTTTTTGAGGATCGTTCATTGTGCAGATATATTTTTGCATTTTCACTTTGCCAGATGTTGGACTTTTAATTATTTTCCGACATGCGGCAAATCTTCTGAACCTTTTTCTTAATTAAACTGTTGGAATGTGGTGTTAATTATCTCCGGAAAACGTGTTACTTTTGATTGCAATTTTTTCTTCACAATTATAATGTCATTTTATGATCCAGTCTATGCAGGAATTTATTTATTTTATTTTTTATTTTTTTGAAAATATACCTTGCAATAAGTATGGGAAAAAATATTTTAAAAGATAAATAAATAAATAAATAATGCTTGTTTGTTTACTCACAAAACAACCAGTTATTTACGAATGGATGCTGCTTCTGATTTCTGTGGTGTCAAATTGCCCATCTTAGGAAAGACAAAAAAAGCTCACCTTTGCATTTTTATGATGGCTTCCTTTTATTGACTTATATATTAATTATTAGCAAAGCAGTTAGCGCAGGACCCTGCCTTGTGAGTGTGTTGCTTTATGGCTACACATTGCTATGCATGGCAATTGTAGCAGAAATAAAGACAGAGTGAGCAGAGAGTTGTGTAATGGATAGATTACCCAAATGTCTGTCCCTCGGCATTTAATATGCATTCTGTCTATACTCATTAACATCCTCAGAGCCTGGCTGCAGATGGTGGCCAGTTTGATATCTCTGTTTATCCAGGACATCCACTCTAGGATGACCACAGCAACAGAGGGCAGGTGGTTGGTGCTGGTGAGCTGGACCTGAGGTTCCTTAATATATGGCACGTGCCCTGCTGTTGTGTTTGTCTAGGTATGACTTTGGCCCTTCTGTCGTAGCATTTTGCAAGCTTACTCTATCGCGGATGTTCCTACAAAGTCGGTACCTCATAAACACCGGGCGGATTGTATGCATATGTGGAATAACAATTTATGCACAGGGAATATTACAGTAAGAGTGACCCAGTATTTCACCATGTCGCTATCTTAAAATCAATGAAATATGAAGCATATCGATCCTTATTCAGAATCTGCAGTTAAGGACCGTTCTTTTTGTGATGGAGATGGAGTTGTGGCAATGCAAACAAAACTGCTCTGAAATAAAACGAGCAGAATATTGAACATTGTGCGCGCGCACACACACACACACACGCACACACACATACACTATGTGAATAACTCTAAGCAACCAGACAAGAAGACTTTTGGCATGTTGAGGTTTTTGATTGCAGTAGCAGATTTTAATGAAATGGTTTACCCTTGTAGGGACCAAAAAACTGTCCCCACAAGGTCAAAATAACAGGTTCTTATCTTTAGTCTGTGGTGGCACACACACACGCACACACACACACACACACACAGCCTAAGCATTCCATTACTCCCATGTACACTCAGGGGTGTACGGTTTGCTGGCTAAAACAACCATGTGTGACTTGGATTTAGGGGCTAAAATAAAGGTGGAAGGGTTGTTGCTGTTTTCCCAATGAAACGTGACCAATGTCTTTAAAACAGTGCGGGTGCAAGCAGTGACTAATTAGCTCACCTTCAGTAATTTATTGGTGATTCTATTCTATTGAACTTGCCCAGGGATCGTGACAATTTCCTTCATGCTTGATTGTTTTTCGACATTCTCCCACAGGGCATGGGACTCCTGCATGACAGTAAACAGGTTTATTATTATTTTTATTCTGATTTTGTTTTTCTTTCTTTTTTTTTACTAGGCACACGTGGAATAAATATGGAGATTTTTTTTGCAAAGCTGTTTGGACAAATTGACCGCAGAACCTGTAATACTTGCTTCTAGCTTTATTTATCTATTTTTTTATTTTGCTTATTCTTACGAAATGCTCAAGGCATCGGAGTCCAGGGAAGACGCGTCGTGTTTCCGCTGCAGGTGAGAATCAGCCGCTCGCCGCCGTTCGGTTTCACAGCACGTCTTTTAAAAATGACCTGTCAGTGCCAAATAAAAAAAGGGGGGAAATATTTCCAAGATGGAGCTATCCTCCGAAAAGTACGGATAGGCTTCGGTGAGCCTGTTTATTTGTGCCGATGGCAGAGTGGCGGGGGGGGTGTTGAATGAGGAGTATCGTGAACTCCATTGGAAATGTGTAATCTCCAATAAAGACAGTAGACTGTCTGGGACCGAGAAGGCGAGCCTGTATCATGGGGGGGATGTGGAAGGAGTAATGCTTTACTGTCATGTTATCAGCATCACCTTACCCCACTCCAACAAAACAAATGTATTGGAAAACTAAATATGCTCTTGCTGTGTCTGCTTTGTAAGTGTCAGCCAGTAAACAAAGCGTGACCCAGGTTGATTTATTAGCTGCTCGGACTGAATCTGGCCCTAAGACTACAATCAGGCTCATGGATCTTAAATAAACTGCATTAAAAAAATAACGTGTTTGGGTAGGGGGCGGGGTTTCGAGGGACAACTGGATAAAAAACCATACATGGAATGGCATTCTCAATGGGGTGACACTGGGTACATGAAAACAATTGGTCTGTCACTTCACTGAAGTTACTCTGAGCTTTTGCTATCACCTTTATTCATACGGCATAGTGTTTCAGCTTTATTCCTTATTTTGTGTTTAATTTTCCACCACCTTCTCCCCGGTATAAATCTTCTAGAGAGAGGGTAATGGGCTGGCTTTTTATCAACAATGAGACGCCATCAGAGTTTAGTTGTTGGTAAATCTTGCGGATGAGTCTTTGCTCAGCCAAATTTGGCCCGCGAACAGTTTTTATTTCCCTCTCCTTTGATGTCACACTTTTTACATCAAGCTTCTCGCAGTCGGGTTTGAAATGTCGGACATGGTGATGGCACCCGGACCACGACCTAGCTGTCGCCGTAGCGTTTGAACTGGGGCGGAACATTGCTTTCCATTCCTGCTGTTCTACGCAGGTGTCAGGCCCGTATGTGGGCAGTTGTGTGGCATCTCAGTGTTCCTGCGGCCCGGTTCCTTCGGTACTTCAGAAGTTATTCTCCTCCACCGGGCCTGATTATTGAGCACCCCACTGGATTTGGCTGCCAATCGGACCTAGTTCCATCTTACAAGTTTTTTTTCGTACATTTCAGCTAAGTGAATCCTGGGATGCTTTAATTTTTAAATCTTTCTTTGGGGGGGAGGTGGAGAGAACAGAAGCTAACAATGTCCTGCTGTTATTTTTAATCCGTCATGGAGGGTGTATTGAAAGTTTTGCAGTGCAATTATACCAAAATCCGTCTGAGGTTGCAGGGAAGCATGCATTTCACTCCTGAGTGGTTTTATTAATCTTATTTTTTTGTCTGCTGCCATAATAACTTCCCTCTTTTGTTCGAAAAAGATGCCCCTATGAAAAGTGTCTTTGGGGGTGAGGGTGGCCCTCCACACTGCCCCCTAGACGACAGAATAAATATTGCAGGGCAGAGCTGATTCAGAAAGTCTCTTTTAGAGACTTGTGTTTGATCATTAATAATTTTTTTCATATTCTGCCTCTTTATTTGGATTTACTTTTTGTTTTGCTTTTGTTGTGGTTGGTGCTTGATCTTGGCTTTAAATATGAATTTCAGTCATCTGGAAATCATTGTGTTTGTTCCTATAGTGTCATAAGAAAAGACTGGTTGAAAACGATTTTGTTTGAACAGTTTTTTCTGTAATTTTTTTATGACAAGACAATAAGTCATAAAATAGAATGGACCCTATAGAACTCCATTGTTTTCACAGCATCCATACCTTGGATTGCAGAAGCCTAGAAAAAACATAATAGCTGAAGAACAGGGACACCAGTAGAGATTTTGGACTCCATGAAAGCACATTTTATTCATCCCCCAACCCAGACCAATCCAGTTATGTCCTAACCCCCCCCCCCCCCCCCCCCCCATTTTATGGCAACCTTGAACATCAAATGATACTGATACTGTAAATGTCGTTAATTCATAGCTAAGAGAATTGAACAACCAACAATGGAGAATATTATTAAAATCTCAGCGGCGGCATTATGTGAGCTGTTTTTAATGTGACTTGTCTTCATTCTGAGGTGGGTCTTTGCTTGCTTGTATTTATTTTGAAAATTGTACACTTAGGTGTGGATTTCTCAGTTCATTACATTGGAAATGGACTAACCTCTATGCGAGAAGAGGTAACATTGTACTGCAAGGTGGCTTATGGGTATCTACATATTCGACACCATTTTAGGAATATTTTTGCAGCATGTGGTATTTCATTTACGGTAATAGACTTGTTACTGACAGATTACCAGTTCATATCCTAGGATGTACAAAAATGCTCTTGTGTTTTCCCAGCAGCCTGCTGCGTAATATAGATAGCAATTTCATTGCAAAATAAGAAAACATTTTTCCAGGCATTTACTGAAAACACACTTATTACATATGCTTTTTTAGTTAGGTCATTCTCACTGTGCAGACAGAATATATTTTGAAATTCTGAGGGAGCCAAGACAGCGATTTCACTGGGAGTTTGTGCCTACTTTTATAAAGTTGAATAATGTGTTTTGCAGATTGCTTCATTTCTTCCTTAATTTCACCTGTAAAAATGGATGTTTAGATGTGCAGTGCTGTAGAAAAGTAGTCTTGGGCAATCAAAGGAAATCCATCCATCCATCCATCCATTTTCCATCCCGCTTATCCGAACAGGGTCACGGGGGGTCCGGAGCCTATCCCGGAAGCTACGGGCACGAGGCGGGCAACAACCCAGGATGGGGGGCCAGCCCATCGCTGGGCACACTCACACACCATCCACACACACAGACACACAGTCAAAGGAAATATTTAAGGCTATTTACTAGAATTTTTTTCTCCAAAAACCACAGCCCCACAGTTTAACATTAGGACGGATGAAATAAGAATTTCCTCTGTTCTCCAAAATGTTACTGATATCTTGTTAGCTGGCTAGAAGAACACCGCTTCAGTTCCCAAACCTCTCCTCAGGGGCACCTCAGCCATGCCATTTATTCATTACATTTCACCACCAGCTCAATTAATGAATTAGCTGAATTAGTCAAATCATTTTATGAGGTAGTGCTTCGCCTAAAATGGTGTACTAGGGGTTGAGTCAACAAATAGATGGGTGTATTGGACGGTTGCTGCAAATACCAGGGTGACTTCCGGAGAGGTTTTGAAATGGCTAAGCTGGCAAGCTTTCACAGTAATAATGCGATAGTTGTACACCGACCGGAAGATCATTTAAA
Source organism: Petrocephalus schoutedeni (assembly GCA_026780765.1). Lineage (NCBI taxonomy): Eukaryota > Metazoa > Chordata > Actinopteri > Osteoglossiformes > Mormyridae > Petrocephalus > Petrocephalus schoutedeni. The sequence continues at coordinate 13,944,080 of JAODKL010000047.1, forward strand.
TATCATTTTCTGTGACTGCGTAAGACTTTTGCACAGTGCTGTATAACAAAAGCTTTGTGCTTCATTTGGATATGGCTCTCAGGGCGATTGGACTTGGGTGTCCCATATCACCCCTTCCTGGTTTTCCGACAATGAATCACCTCTCACTCTCCTTGACTGTTGAACAATCAGAGAGCTGAATTCAGCAGAAGGGTGGAAATCCATCTGCGCAAGGCTCTGGTCCATTCACACCAGGCTCTGTCCTTTCCCGGTGACGGCCTTGTGTCTCTTTTCCGGTTTTGTGTTTAGCTGTTCCAGCCTTCATCTCCCATAATCTTCCAAAGCTGCCTTCTCGATGACCCTAGAGCTTTCTGGTGGGCCATCGTTCAGTAAAGTGCCAAGAACTAGCCGTCCTCGGAACGGAGGAATCCTGTTACTGCTCTGGCTGGTCAATGATGTCACCGAACCATCTTCTGGGCCAGGGAGTGATGGACTGCTGTGGAAGTATTAAACTGTGTACTTGCCAGAAAAAGAAAAAAGTAAAATGGGTTACCAAGAAAATTCAGCCAAGAACAAAACCTAATTTAAAGTGCCTCGCATAAGGATTCACGGCCTCAGACTTTTCCACGTACAGTAGGGTCTTAACCTCGAAATTGAACAGAGTTAACGAGTTGATGATGTAAAATACATAGGGGGTGCGGTTCAATATACAGGGTGGGGGTGGAGGATAGAACAGACAAGGCCATGACTCGTTCATGCCAAGGTCATGCCAGCAGCAGAAAGTGCCAACACTGGAAAAACTAAAGCAGCCAGTAGAATTTGTCTCCTCCGAGAGTCATCCCACCACAGCACCACCATTCGCACGACATGGAGTGAGACATCCATCGCGTGGCTGCTGTCTCCTGCGGGTGACGGCAGAGATCAGTGGGGGCAGTGGAATTCTGTGGCAATGAATAACATTTGTATTTTATTCAACTGTCACAATTGAAGGTCTGAAGGTAATATATAGTTCAGTACCTGCATGCCAGTCTCATTCCTTATGGGAAGGGTATTTCAACACTAGACCTTCAAAATCAGGTTGAGTGTCACTACAAAGCAATCCAATCTATCTGAACAGGCATTCATTCCTAATGTTTTTTTGCTTTATTATTATTATTATTTTTCTTCAGTCCTCATAATCGCAGTAGTATCATTCATGGCGATGGCACAGAAAAAAAAAAAAAGAGTTCTTAACTTTGCTTTTCGTCGCCATGGAAACACCATTGCTTTTCAACATTTTCTTTTAATTATTATGTTGATTAATGAATTCCTTGTGTATATGCTTAAGCATTCTTCATCAAGCAGGCCTTTTAGTCATCTCGCTTTACGTCTCTCTGTTCTCAGCAGTATTAATAATTCAACCCCAATTTATTAGCTTCAAACCTCCAGACAGTTCCGGAATTACAGCTGTCACTGCCTGTCAATGCTCTTCTTAATGGTTCATTTTGAAATTAATTGGCAAATCTTGAGACTGGCGCTGATAGAATCTCTCTGTCGAATCTGCTGCGGAGCGCGTAAACAGGTAACCCAGTGCTAACCACTGAACTCCGTCCATTTTGGCCGCACTTTTAACATCGCTAGCACTCTCTCTCTCTCTACGTAGTGCATCTCAGCTGTGCAAATTCTGCAGCGAAGGACAAATGAGGCCTATTTGTACATAGAATTTCAAACAGCACAATAATGAAAAATACGGTAAGGAATTATGTAAAATATCAGATGTTACATTTTTATGGTAAACGAAACAATGTGTTATTTTTTTGCATTAAAGAGAAACATTTGTGTTTTTCCAATGGAACATGCCGAGCAGGTATTTACATAAATTTATTTTTCATGCATTTCCCTTAATGTTGCAATCAGCATTTGAGACAAGATTGGGAAGACTTTGTTGTCAAGCATTGTTGTCTCTTGTAATCAAAATATCGGCCCGTAATCAGAATTCACCCTAGCCTAAGCTGCTATATTCATCATACACAGTAATCGCACGTTATTCTTGTAAAACCAATCACAGCTCGCTGCCAGGTTTATTCTCCACACATTTGCATCGGGGGAGGGGTGGGCTGTCACTTCATCATTTTCTAATTCCTTAAGTGCTGCTGTGGTGAATGTTGCTTTCCCAGGCCTTACTGTAATCTGAAATTCACCATACAGCCACAGAAACATTAAAGCGGTGTAAAATTTCTCAGATATTAACATCATCAAATTTCAGCTTGCATTTTAGATTCATTTATGGTAACATGAAGGTATTATTATTATTATTATTGTTATTGTTATTATTTTGCCAGTACACCACGCATTTCCTGACCGCTGGGTTGCTGATTGTGTCAAGCCGCCAAAAGATCTGATCTTATTACTTCTGCTGTCCTCCATATCGAAGGTCACTGATGTTTCTTCTTGATTCTGCAGGTGTCATCCTCTCATCCACACTCTCTCTCTCTGCACTGAAGTTCACTCTGCACAGTGATGATGTCCAACCTATTATAGCTCAGTGTCTCCATCCGGATTGTGGCTTCTTCCTGTCGGTATAGCAGAGTGTTTCCCAATCCGGGAGACACTCTGGGGTGCTCAAAAATCAGGCCTGATGGAGGAGAATACCTGCAGACAGCGCACGTTTTTACTCCCTCTCAGCAAGGGAGCAGGGAGATAGGAATAGCAGTAGGAATGTGGACGGCATAGAGCATTCCTTATCCAGTATATTGATTTTTTTATTTCTTTTCTCATGGGATACCTGAAGAAGGATTACAGTTCTATTAACAGATCACATGACTTGAAGCACTGGCAGCATATTTCAAAGCACTGTGGAAACTGGTACACTTTTGAAGAAGTGAAGCTTTCCTGAAAAGCATATTCCCTCCTTAACTTCAGCTTCTACCTGGAAGACTCCGTTTGTGCAAAGTGCAAACCTTTATGGAAACACAGAAAAGGGAAGGAAGTTACTAGAGTCAGCCTGACATAATCCACGGGAAATTTGGATGAGCTATACATCAAGAATTGCCATCAGAAGATGCATCTAGTTATTTTTATGTTATGTGTTTTTATGTGATGAGGTTTCATAATTATTTTAATGATATCTGTGTGAATTTATACATCATCAAAGGCATTAATGGACAAAACTGTTGGGGGAATTTGACTTTAATATTGGGATAAAAATAAAAAATTGACAGTGATGGCAATCAGTTATCATAATCATTATAACATTTTATGTGCACAATATTTTTTATTTGTTCATTTGCCAGGCTTTATAGGCATTTATATGAAGCTGCTTAAATTTGGGCCCTGTGTGCCTTATACTGAACTAAAGGATTCATCTGTGGTTCAAAGTGACACCATTAATTGGAGGAGACATTGCAAAAAGGTACAAAGCACATTGCTCTGGGGTGAAGTTCATTAAACATGAATGGGATGACCAAAACAGGAAACAATAATATGTTGGCATTCTCAGTTTGAAGTGGTCTGGTGATCAGTGATCTGGTCTGGCCTACACACTAACAGAATATACTGGTTTATGCAAAGCTGCCCACATGGTCATGGTATATATATAGTAAACCCATCACATAGTAAAGGTAGGCTGGGCACAAGAGAGACCAGGGTCATCCTTACCATTAGCCAATAGCATGTCTTGAACTGGTGATTGACAGGGGAGTGGGCACTCTGGGGCCAATCAGCTTTTAGCTGAGGCCAGTGCCCCTGTGGCCCCGCCCTTATATACAGCCCTTACCTTCAGTCATTTCCTTCTGTCTCTCGGTTTCCTGCAGAGATTGTGTTAATGTTGGACTGTTGACATTGATCTTTGATCTTCATGAATGTCTATTCAGTACAGGTTGTGATCATGGATATCAGCCTAGCGGGAGTGTCGGGTCTGGGTGGGGGGGGGGGGGGGGGGGGGGGACGCTGAGCACCTACCCATGACCCCACCCAAATTTTTCCCGCAAAACAAAACAGACTGAGGCCCGTTGCCAGAATGTATTCCTTGAGGGGGGCAGGGGATTATTTAGGTTAATTGGTTTACGGAAAAAGCCTGGAGCACGGCGGCATGGAAAGGCGAGAGGAATAATAATGAGCTGTGACGATGGCTGCTTCGGTGGCGCGCGGGAACATCAGCCTTTACAGTGCGGAGCCTACGCCGGAACATGACGCCTGACACCGGCGGCGCCCGGCTGAGCATACCAAAGGAGGCTTCTGAAGAATCCTCCAGAAAGGGGAATCTATAACCTTTGTACTCTTCATGATCTTGGTTTGTTTTTTCCTCAGCATTATAGCAAACAAATACTTGTGCCGCACCTGAGAGTTTGACACGCAGAAACCGCTGTATTTTGTGGTATTAAAGTCCCTTTTTCTGTGCAGTTGTCTGAGCAGAACATCTGTTCCTTACACTTAGGAACCCTTAGAGAAACTCTTATCAACATGAAGCTTTGATGTAGAAACATTACTCCTCTCACCTCCAAAAATGGAGGACATGGTCCAAAGAACAGATGTTGGGCAGACGGTATGTAGGTTAATTGGTTTTTAATTGGTTAATTCCGGGGATGGAGTGTGGCCCAGTGGGTTAGGCTTCTGTGTCTGTGATCAGAAAGTCGACAGTCCAAACCCCATCCTCAGATGATCATATGTCTGTTGGGACCTCAAGTGACCTTAACCCCCCCACCTCCCAAAATGCTCATGGGGGGACCAGATAAATGGCTGACCCCAAGCTTTACTTGCAGCTGTCCGTATGCCTGAGAAGAGAGCATGATAGGTAATATGGTAAAAGAAGCATTCCAAGGTACTTGTGCAAATAGTAAATAAAACTCAGTTTAAAGTATTGAAGAGGCGGCCGTTGCAGGGGATGGGGGGGGGGGGGGGGGGGGGGGGGGGGCGACAAGTGCTCGAATCCACCCCCCCTTTGCTGCCGCCTCCCTGTTCTGCGATCCTGGCTTGATGGGCATGACAGGGCAGGATAATGAGGGACGACGTAGGCTCACCAGACCTGAGCTGGGTGCCGGGCTGGCCAGCACGGGGCCATTTATCATGCTGCAGGGAGAGGAGCCCGCCGACATACAGCTGGCTGAGTGTTGGGCGTGTCGGAGAGGTTCTGAGAGTCTGAAAATGGACTGAGTCGTGACCTGCGTCTCAGCGGTCAGCGAGGCAGGAGCTTGGCGGCTAAAGGGCGCTCCAGTCTGATTAGGGCTCCGCTCCTCAGCTCTGCCCCTTCGCTTTTTCCCCTCTCCCTGTCCTTCCTCATTCCCGACAAATTAATCTCTTCATGACTTCATCTCTTCTTTTCATGACGTTCCGCCCTACGCAGTGATTCGGAAGTAAGAGCGCCCCGGGCTTCTCAGTTTCCGGCCGTGTGAGCAGCTAGGGCCCATCCCAGGATTCCTCCGTGAGAGCCGATCCGGATCAGACTCTCCTCGTTTCAGGTCGGAAGTGATATATGACAGGTCTACATCTCGCGTTTGGACGACTTACTTTAGTAAGCCCTCACGTCTTTCATCAAAGTCAGGCTGCTTTCCGCTAATGCATTTCTATTTTTCCCGGCAGTATATTTTCTTTATTTTTCAGTCTGCCCTTTCAGTCATACAACGATAAATGTCCTAGCTATTTGAAAACAATCAACGCATGTTCAACATAACACATTTATGTTCTGAATGACTAGGTCCCCCACGTATTTAACTTCCATGACAGTGTTTTTTGGTTTGGTATTCACCCTGGTGACCCCCGGTCATGTGGACTAGAGACACTAGTTACCAAAACAGTGCATCCTGAAGCTATATAGAGGACTGAGCAGTGAACAATGTGCTACATTTCAGTTGACTTCCCTTCCTGTCACATGAAGAGTTTGTCAATGGAGCGAAACCCTTTCCCCCATTTTCTAGGTGACCTTGTGTAAGGACAGGCGGAGATGGCACTCAAGAGCAAAATAATGTGGGATTTTCGAAAGACTGCATTCTTGAGAGTCAAAGCGAGCCAATGGAGGCTCATTTTGACTGTTCTGTAAATTATACTGGTCCTGCAGGGTTGTGCCAATTAGACGTAAAAATGAAAGTGGCATGTTTATTTTGGTTATATAAGTTATTAGCAGTAATGTCACGATGAACCAGAGCAGACTCTTTTTTAATTATCAACTATTTGGGCAATTTAATTAGAAATAACTTCAAAGAAAAAACCAAGTCTCAAAAGTATGAAGCAGGAAGCATGATACAAACTGCCACTTATTTCTATCTGTATTTCTTCCCCACATGCAACAACATGCCTGCAAAACTCAGTCGTGGTGAGTGACACCTACTAGGTCAGTCATTACTGCACTGTGTTTCAGAAGCAGTGGGTTCACCACAGTAATTAGCTGAAATTTTGAGCCTCACAAAGAAACAATCCTGCCTTAATTTCTTTGTTAGTGTAGTGCCGAGTGTCCACATCTGTCATTCCAGAGACTGGGGATTGATTCTCTGAAGGGCGATTCGAATCCTGGCCTCAGCAGAATAGTCACATATCCACATATCCTTTGAGCAAGGCCCTTAACCCTCCCGAAATGCTCTTGATAAATTCCTTTACCCTGCGTTTGGACCCCAAGTTTTGCTCTAAACTCCATTTATGTGTATGTGTTTGTCTCAAAGGAGAGCATGATGGGATATGGGAAAAAGAAGCATTTCGGGGACAAATGGCTAATGAAGCCCCATCTCCTTTCAGCTGGTGGGGGTGTGAGCAGCTTCACCAATGAAGCACAAACCTACCGTTTCACTGTATTATAACCCGAACCCCCCCTTCACCAAAACAGACTCAAAGTTCAGGGTGTAAATGATAAACAAGCTGATTGTCATCTGCTGTATTTCGACGTGGCCATCAGCTCTTGATTGCTTTGCGAGCGTCGTTAATTACCAATTACATCGGGGGAGATGCAGAACATGTGGCCACAATGGGGAGGCTATACTGTATGTGAGTGATTTAAGCCTTTCCCAGGATAATGGGGAACAAAGCAAGGAAGACGGCTCGGCACCGCGACTCTTCGCGCTGACACAGAACACGCTGCTCAGAGGTCAGAGAGTGAATGTAATTCAATCTGTAATTTCTCAGAAATCTGGGGTTTCCAGCTCTGCAGATTTAAACCCTACAAAAATGGTCATCCAGACAGTGCTGTAGATTCAGAAACAAATGTCAAGCAATGGGGTAAAAATGTTGTATAAAAAAATCAGCGAGTTCCCTTTAAACATGGACATGGGCATCTGAAAAGGTGTGTGCGTGTGTGTGTAGGAGGGGGGGGGGGGTTATGGGAGGAGCCACAGGGGTGTGGGAGGAACCATGTGGGGGGCATGGGAGGAGCCATAGGGGGCACTGGGGGAGCCATGTGGGGGCATAAAATCATGTCTGTTTGCTTTTGAAAAAGGCAGGTATCACATTTTCTTGGGGAAAAAAAAGACTAAAGCCCCCGTGCTAAAGCCCCTGTGCATGCGATATACGTATATATATATTAGGGCTGTCAGACTAATCCATCATCATGATTAATCTGATTTAAAAATTTAACGCAATTAACCCATCTGCAGCGTAAAATGACTCAAAATCCCTAAAATGCAGCGTTGCCAACTATTTCTTACCTGAAGTCGCGAAACTGTACCCAGAATGTCGCTAGATGACGACACATGCTAAATTGCGTCATCATGTCGCGTCACGTTCATTCAAGCGCCAGCACGTTGTGTCCTACTCTGTATGTAATATATATATACTCATATAGGCCATTTTATTTTAACGCAGATCGAAGTATTTCATTTATCATCTATTCCGGCAGTCTGTTTGCTTTTGAAAAAGTCAGGTATCACATTTTCTTGGGGGAAAAAAAGACATCTACAAGTATATAATCCGGGCTTTTTAATAGATTGATGCTGCATCCCTAAAGATGGTCCATGCCTTTAAGAACATACTTACAGTGTAGTATAAAATATGCATTCCTACTAGACACAATTTCAAGCTCTCTAAAGAAGTAATGCTAAGGTTTTTCCAAACTGAATCCAAAGTTTAGCACCATCCATATTGTAACTGATGTTTACCTCCAAGCATGTTAGTAAACCCAGATCAAAGTCTGAAGCTATTTAATTTTACTTAAACTCCTTGCAGGCTTTAAGTTCATTCGAATACCTTCTTTTAAATGGTTTGAGCCATACAGGTAATCCTAGATCATTGTATAAGCTTTTCCATTTTAATATCAACTTAATAACTGCCAGCATTACACTAAGAAATCTTTAATTTTTTTTTCCATTCGATGAAAGCATTTTCCGAGTTCCTTAAACCATCTAGGATTTCTCTCTAAGCAATATAATCTTGTTGTAATGGTAGACTTTATGTTGTTCAATGCATTGAAAAGTCATTCAAAAAGAAAAAAAGATCTGGTGAGAAATGTAAATAGTCCATATTTTTTCTCCAGTTAACGTCCTGAAGGCAGAGTAAGTCCAGAATGCCATGCCAGACCACCACAAAGCACACAATCACGCTGTAAGCAGAATTTCACAGCCATTTTTTGGGAGCTGAGGAATTACATTATATACTGGGAGGGAGAACCTTGTCATATTCATCAGCATCATCATAGAATGGATTTCTGGGTGGCAAACGACACAACACACTGGGTAATCACTAGCAGACCCGTGCTAAAGCCCCTGTGCATGCGATATACGTATATATATATATATATATATATATATATATCCATCCATCCATCTTCCAACCCACTTTTTCCCTATCGGGGTCGCGTGGGGTCCGGAGCCTATCCCGGAAGCTATGGGCACGAGGCGGGGAACAACCCAGGATCGGGGGCAGCCCATCGTAGGGCACACTCACACACCATTCACTCACACATGCACACCTACGGGCAATTTAGGAACTCCAGTTAACCTGAACACCACCATGCCGCCCCTATTTTATATAGTCAAAATTAACGTTAACGCGGATTAATCCATCATCATGATTAATCTGATTAAAAAAATTTATGCAATTAACCCATCTGCATATACAATATATATATATATATATATATATATATATATACATATAATGATTAATCTGATTTAAAAATGTAACGCAAATAACCCAATGACTCAAAATCCCTGAAATGCAGCGTTGCTATTTCTTACCTGAAGTCGCGAAACTGTACCCAGAATGTCGCTAGATGACGACACATGCTAAATTGCGTCATCATGTCGCGTCACGTTCATTCAAGCGCCAGCACGTTGTATCCTACTCTGTATGTAATACTCATATAGGCTACTTTATATTAACGCAGCTCCAAGTATTTCATTCATCATCTCACAATCACAGGCTATTAACATATACACAAAAAAGTAACCTTTTAAACTATGTGCCTGTTTTCCAGATAAAGATTTGTACTTGTTATTAACTGTTAATAATAAATGGATAGGAATAAATGGGTAGAAAGGGTTCTGATTAGTTAGCGCGCAGATCATTCATGATCACGTCCGTCTGTCAGAGTGATCACTGATCAGCTCAGCAGCTGAACTGCCCAGAGATCGTTCCGTCTGGGAGGCAGTGCCGAAACTGTTCCGAGCGAGCGAGCACAGCCTTATGGTAGCTTTGCGCGATGAGGTACCACTGATCAATAGACATAACCGTCGGTTCGCGCTACGGTAGCATGTTTCGAGGAAGCACCACAACTCGGCTGGACACCGGGCGTAGTAGCAGGGAGCTCAGCTCAGCTCACTTCCATACTGACGACAACACTGTACAGAAAGTAGCTAAGGTTTGTCAGGCATGTTGCTAGATTTGTCGCTAGGCGCTTTTTGTTCAATAAACATGTTAAGTGCATATATATATTCTCTTTTTTCTTGAGTCTGTTTGCTCACGCAAAATTAAATGCGATTAATTTAGACTAAAGGGGAATGATATTTATTCGCAATTAATTGAAATTAATCCATAGCAACTCTGTGATTAATATGATAAAAAAATAAATTAATCGTTTGACAGCACTAGTATTTATAGAAGCAGGGTAAGTAGTACAAGAGTGAGTACACTAATCTGATTAAAATTTTTAATCGTTTGACAGCAGTAGTGTTTATAACAGCAGGGTAAGTAGTACAAAAATGAGTACACTACATAGAAGCGTAAGACAAACATATAAAAATACATGTTTTAGGGCCCATTCGACAAAAGCATTACGTATAGACTGCTGGCGTCCAGGCGGCTCCTCTCCTCCCACCTTTTCATTTCCTAACACATCTTTTTGTCTTTGCCCAAATACTTCAGAGAGTCCCTTGGCCAGTTTCTTCCATAAACTGAGGTTTTTTGGTTTTTCTTTGGGTCCCAGCTCCTTTGTACAACTGGAAGCCATGCCTCCTTCGGCTTTGTTTTGTTCAGACTTGTCAACATTCCTCCTCCTCCGTCTGCTTTTCTTGGGCATTGGAGCTGGTGCAATTGAACTGAAGATTCTCATTTTCAGTAGTGTCTCCTCTGAAGCTGTCATTCAGACTAAAGTGTGAAATGGTAAATGCCCTTTTTATATAAAGTCTGCCTTTTACGACATGTGATGTCACAAATGGAACACAACAGCAGATGACATCAGGTCTGGTCGTTGATGTCATCTGCCATTCCATTCCATATATGGGCAACAACGTGATTGTGCGTTGCATTCTGGGATACGGTCGCCATTTATAGGGGCAACAACGAACTACAACAGCGAAATCAGCAAAGCAAAGAAGCGCTACTCAGAGAAGATAAAGGACATTAACGGGCTTGATCCGTACGAACACGCAGATTTGGGAGATCAAATTTTACGACATGAATCATGTCGTAAAATTTGATCTCC